>BJBW01007653.1:251-36717 GCA_004320125.1 Scolopax mira
GGCCACCAACTGGATTTAACTCCATTCACCACCACTCCCTGGGCCTGGCCCTCCAGCCAGTTTTTAACCCAGTGGAGACTATTCCCATCTAAGCCATAGGCAGCCAGTTTCTCCAGGAGAATACTGTGGGACTGTATTCTCCAGGAGAATACTGTATCAAAGGCCTTGCTGAAGTCCAGGTAAACAGCTTCACACTGTTTTCAGAATACCTTCCAGTGTTTCTCATGGCCACAACACAATTGCAATCTGTTTTTGCAAAAGCAAACATAAAAATTTCTAAAACCTCAATGGAGCAAAATATATTTAAGAATAATAATGATCAAGAAAGGATCTTAACCTATTTTTAGATTCAGGTGGCTGATTCTGACCTTCATGAAATTCCATAGAGACAGTACTGTGTGCATGGTTGGTCCCAGATTACTCATTGATTGAGCACTAATTTTTATTAAAGAGCTCACTGATTGAATAAATTACATTGCCCAGAGTTATTGAACCCTTAAGTAAGCTAGGAATGACAGGGGAGGGAGAAGACAGCCCACAGTCAAGTGAGAAGTGGCAGGCAAGGTCAGTGAGCAAAGGGTGCAGATGATTTGGACAGAAGAGACACTGAAAAAACCAAAACAGGGTTGAAGAAGTTCTTCTCCAAGTATACATACACACACAAAAAAAGAAGTGCCTACAGGAAAGGATGATGGGATAGGTTCTGAAGGACTTCTATAGGTATGGCAGCCAAAAAGGAAGGTCAAAGACAGTGCACCTCCCATGACCCAGACAGGCAAACTGGTAACAACAGATGAGGAGAAGGCTGAGGTACACAACTTTTTTTGCCTCAGTCTTCACTAGCAACCTCTCTTTACACACTTCTTGAGTGGACGGACCATGAGGTAGGGACTGGGGGAGCAAAGTCCCTCTCACTGTAAGAGAAGATCACATTTGACCACCTGAGGTTCCTGAACATACAAAATCCTATGGTGCCTGATGAGATGCATCCCAGAGTCTTGAGGGAATTGGCTGATGTAGTTGCCAAGCCACTTTCTATGCTATTTGAAAAGTCATGGCAGTCAGGTGAAGTCCCTGGTGACTGGAAAAGGGGAAACATTGCACCCATTTTAAAAAGGACAACCCTGGGAACTCCGGACCTGTCAGCCTCACCTCTGTGCCTATGAAGATCATGGAACAGATCCTCCTAGAAGCTATGCACAGGCACATGGAAGACAGGGAAGTGATTTGTAACAGCTAGCATGACTGGGGCATGTCCTACTTGAGCAGCTTAGAGGCCTTCTATGGTGAAGTGACTATATCAGTGAAGAAGGGAAGACCTATGAATGTCATCTTTCTGGACTTCTGTAAGGTCTTTGACATAGTCACCTACAAGATCTTTCTCTCTAAATTGGAGAGATAAGGATTTGATACATGGACTGTTTGGTGCATGAGCAATTGGTTGGATGGTTGAATCCAGAGGGTATTGGATTCTAGGATCACAGCACTAACATAGACAGGCAATGTTGTTGGTGCCTGGTTCAGGCCATCTGATCAGGTAGAATCAGATGAGACCTTCTTTGGACAAAGGGAAGAAGTCTTTTGTTTGCAGGCCCTGGCCCTTATGGGAGACTTCAACCACTCCAGAATCTGCTGGAGGGACAATCTAACAGGACACATGCAATGCAATGATGTGCATTATTGACAACTTCCTCATTATTGACAACTTCCTGACATAGTGATTGATAATTGAGGAAGCCAATGGTGAGAGATGGTCTGATGGATCTGATACTTACAAACAAGGTCAGGGATTTTAAAGCTGGGGACAGCTTGGATGCAGTGATCTTGCAATGATGGAGTTTAAGATCATGAGAGGGTTGTGCATGGCAAAAAGCAGGAAGCAGGATCACAAATCTGGGCTTGAAGGGGGGGAATTTTTCCCTTTTCAGGGAGCTCTTCCCAGGAAAGTTCTCTTGAAAACAAGAGGGGTCAAAGAGATCTTTTTGATTTTCAAGGATCCCCACCTCCAAGCTTTGGAATGTTTGGATGTTCAGGAAGGTATTAAAGGTGGCAGGAGTCCTCAGACTTGATAGCTAAGGTAGGAAAGACTAGATAAGGAGACAGAGCCAGACTATCCTCAACAGTGATCAATGAGAGGACAAAAGGCAATGGGCACAGACTGAAATACAAGAAATTCCATTTAATAAGGTATTTGGTTTTGTTTTTTCTATTGTAAGGAACTGAAACAAATTGCTCAGAGAAGTTTCAGAGACTTCATCCTTGGAGTATTCAAAGCCCAAATGGTCACAGCTCTGAGCAATTTGCTCTCTCTGACCCTTTTTTGAGCAAGGGTCTGGACTAGATGATCTCAGGAGGTTCCTTCCCACCTCCACCATTCTGTAATTCTGTGATCTTGTTCCTGTTCAGCCAGGCACATTGCCCAGCTGCATCTGCTCTCTTACAGTTAATAGAGCTTCCAACTGTTTCATCTAAACCCCCCATTTCCAGCAATAGCACCTGTTCTTGGGTTATTTCTCATCTTTAACAGCAGTTCATGGAGCATATGGGATTACTCAAGGACCTTGTTGCTCAAAGGAGAATTCTTAGTTCTAACTTTACCTAATGACCTTTATACCCCAGCACTGCAAGCTTCCTTTAGTTTAGGGAGAACATATACTCAGGCAAATTTAGACATAATTAATTGCTCCCAATTTTAATACCTATAAAAGCTATTAAATTTCCTCATTTTTTTATTACTTGTTCCCTTTGAAAAGTGATGCCACAAATATTGCCAAATAAAATTTTAAAACTGAACAGATTTTGTGCATGGCTCCCTTCCCCTCTGTTGCTGAGACAACAACAAAGAAAATCCTGGCTTTTTCTTTCTTTGTGGTGCTTTTCATTTGCTATGCTTAACCATTGGCCTTACACAACCTCAGTTCTTGTCCCTATACATGTTCACAGAACCGTTTTTTAAAATTACTTACACAGTGTAAGTCATGTTGAGTTTAATATGTGATTGACTTATAAATAATATACAAACATTGTTTCCCAATATTTTACTGCTTCAGGGGAGAAATGAATTTTTAAAGGTATAAGCATATAGACAGAACTTTTCTTCTCTTTTTAGACTGCTATAGTGTTCAATGTGGAAAGGGACTCTGGGCCATGCAATGTGAAAACTGTGGTACCTTTCTGGAATCCTAGTGTGAAAGACTGAGCTAAGAGGGAGCTGTTGATAGATCATGTGTACTGCAATCAGATGAGCATAATTAGTTCTGCCTAGGATTTAAACTCTCTTACAGTGAAGGTAAAAGCAAGTCCTAGATACCAGAAGTGCAAAGGGCAATTCCTATGTGATTTAAGCAGATTGAGACCAGCAACATGGATTCATGTTATGCTTTATGTGATCCAACTGGGCTACTAATGAAGAAGTTCTGCTCATTCCCATTTTTCTTACTTCTTCCCCACCTTCTTAGCCAGGATTATGCTCCTGCTTCTATCTTGCTTCACTTTGGGGATTATGCAGCTGGGGGGGGTGAGACAAACAGCTCATTGGCCTAACGGAAAATAATCCCTTTGGTGTTCAAAACACTCAGCATTCACCACGCAGCCAAATCAGTGCCAGTCCAAGGAAGAAGCCAGGCCTGGGTGACAGAGGCAAGTGTCAGGCAGCAGGAACCCATTTTTGGCATCAGTCGGCTTTAGATCAGTTTAATAATTGCAAGTTAAGCTCAAAGATCCAGAGTTTCTCCCTGACCATATGTCCCTAGGTCCTACACGTCTTCAGATCTGTCCCAGCCAGAGCAAAGCCAGGGGAAGTTCTATCACTAAGTTTGGAGATAACAGAAATGGTACAATAAAATAAGAAGTTTTCTAGGACAAAGGACACATTTATGGTTTTTTTACAGCCCTGAATGTCACAGCATTCCTATGTGGAATAGGAAGTGACTCAGGCACTGGGGCTGACAGGGGCAGACATGGGAGAGATGTGTGAGCTGTGCAAGACCAGCCAAAAGCCCCAATGCATTTGCACTTTTTATATAAATTATGATCTCTCTTTCATAAGTATTGTTGACTTGACCTGTCATTCTATGCTAGATGTTTTTGACTGGTAAGATGTCCCATAGGGTAATATTATTCACAAATGAAGCTGTGTCATTGCACTATGCTAAAGCAGTCAAAACTTTCCCTGGCTAGTAGGTAGTCTGTCTGCTGACCCAGTGAGGGAGGACTACTCTCTCCACTATGTTTCCTGGATTTCTGTGAATGTCGAAAACAGTATCTCTTCTAACTATTACTATTATCTCCTCTCCTCTCCTCTCCTCTCCTCTCCTCTCCTCTCCTCTCCTCTCCTCTCCTTTCCTTTCATTTTTCTAAATAGAAACACACTGCAGAGTCTAAAGACTAGTGATTACTGCTATTCTTTCTATGATGGTGGCAGTTGCAGGAGACACAAGAGGAGGATTGGATTGAAGGAGAATCTCTGGCATGGAATACAAAGAATAACTGGAATCTTTTTATGCTTCTCTTTTTCCCTCTACCCCTCTCCTCCAGTTGTGATCAAGGACTGCAAGTCTTTTTTGAAGATTCCTAAGAGGAACCAAGTTCCTATATAATAGACACTGAACTGAGACAAATGCAATTTAGAATTTGTTTACAACTTAACTAAAGGCACATGAATTTTCTGTATCTGCGCTCTTTATCTATAAATAGGCAATAGGATAATGAGTCTTATGACTGTTTCTTAATATTTTGTTAAAAACGAAAAGGAAGAAGTAAGCCGAATTTTGAGACAAAATATTTTTTCCAGTCTACAAATGACTTTGCATTTCAGTTTCTGTTTGCTGGCCACTTTTGTTTTTTCCACTGAAGAAGTTCTGCAATGGTAGCAGTTTTCCTCTGTATCTCATGGTGAGACAGCAGTTTATTCAGTGTGCTAAGCAGGAAACATAGCTCCTTCTGTAAGCCTTTTCTAGGCAGCAAGTCAACTGAATGCACATCTGTCCCCTCAAGGCAAAATAGGAACCATTGATTCCTGGTACCTGCCAGGATTGTTTTGTACCATGAAACCTAAAGACGAATCTTCCCTTGGAACATTTAACCTAGGAGAGGTTTTATGATGTAAATACTTGGAAGGTGGAAACATGAAGTGGGGACAATATATGTTGTTAATTGTTGCTAGAAAAGTGCTGAAATCTAGCATACTTTGTTATATGTCCTTTCTCTTTCATAGAATCAGTCTTCACCCATGAAAGATTCTTGTGTCAAGCATCACTCGACTAGTGTTCTTCAGGATTTCTTTTGCTTCCTATGTAATTCCTCCTGAAATACTATCATCACCTACCCCTTACCTTTTAGAACATCTTTGTATCAAAGCCTTTCTTTGGTTACTGGTACTGAAAATTTTTCTGTGAAATTTGTTGGAAATGGACCTTACCATACCTCATGCAATTAGCAAAAAGGTAAATCTTCAGGAGTCAGGCAAAAATCTATGAGAGGACCCAGCATTTGTAGTGCAAAACCCAGTACCTATTGCTTTAGCAATAGTACTGATTACACAGAGGATGTGAAATTCAGACGCCTGGGGAGGAATAAATAACCAGACACAAGGAACGCTGATTTCCAGAACATGGATTTCTTCTAATAAACATAAATGAGTAAAACGATCTGGATGTGGTTTCTTACAGAACATTATAATTTAAAATTGACTGTTAGAATTTTTTCCTTTTTAAATAAAATTTGATTCTTGGAAGAAAAGAATGATAAATTCAGGTTTGGAGTGGGGATTATTTTGAAAACCAAAAAACTATGTGAAGAAAATCATTTTTGGAAGAAAACAATTAGACTCCTATTAAAATAAATGCGGTTTCAATAGGAAAAGTCAATCATCTTTAATTAGAAGCTATTGAAGTTAGCAGTTCAGTGATGTTATATATGTTGCTGGTGGGGATAAGGCAATTATTTGTCATTCTAAACTGCATTTTAAGGACTTCATATTGATAGGCCATGCTGTTGAGAAGTATTGTTATGGTATTGAAGCTTACTTAAGGCTTTCATGCTGTTCTTTTGTCTTCATGTGCCATTCATTGCTGGTAGCTGTTTTAGTTTTGACTGTGTTTCAGATCCACTGCTGAACAAAGATGCTGAAGACAGAAGCAAAGAACAGTAATCGCTATTGATGAGATTGTGCTGCAGTATATAAAGCTGTAGAGTCCTACACAATACTTGAATGTGATGGAACAGAGATAACAGAGAGAGTTAATTAAGTGTCTTTTTCTATCTATCAGGATCAAAAATTATTATTATGAAAAGATTTTTGAAATGAGAAATTACTCTCTGTTATCTGAATTTCCTGCAGCTTTGGGGAGAGTTGGGGTATGCCTCTGTTTAACATGTCATCAACTTATCTTAGCCAAACTGAAGCTTAACTCCTTAAATAAGGAATGGTAGTTCAGTTCAAGTGAAATGTGTTTACTAAATGGAGCTAGTACCACACTGAGTCTGTTTAGGTGAGCATTCAAGTGGCAAGCAACAATGGGAAAAAGAAAGGAGGATTCATGTTCTGAAAGTGAAAAGATTATTTTTTGAGGAAAAAAAAAGCAGGTAAGAGAGAGGGAAAATGAACATGACATGAAAAATACTGTTTCTGAAGCAAAGTATTAGAAAACAGGATCTCAACTACTTTTTTATCTTTTATTGTGTCTAACATATGAAAAGGAGGAGATTGACAGCTCAGAAAATTAAAGTTTACTGTTTAGGATAGTAATTTTCAAATGGGATCTCTTTATATAACAGCACTGTCTTCCAAAATTATTGTGAAGTGACTTCATAGAGCAAAGTCAGGTACTGCAGCAGGGGAAACTTGAAGTGGAGCAGTACCAGGTAACTTGGAATAGTCCACCGAAGTGTTTCTGTACTAGAAAAGTCAGTACTATTTCAAAGTCAGTTGCCATTTCCCCCAATCTCCTGTAGGTCTGCTAATGTTAGGCTGATTCTACTGTAATAGAGGGTCCAATTTCAGGGGTCAGCTTACTTCATATCAGAAGAGCAAAGGGATGGGACTGGAGACTGAAGATCCACTCTTGTGTAACTCATTTCTCTTTGTGAGAGGCTACGTGCAGTGATCTCACTGGGATAATAACTCCCATCTCTGTTTAGATATGCAAGAAAGCCCTCCCACTTCACTTCTTGGTGGAGTCCATGACTCCAAGGTCAGGGAGGAGGAAAAGGGAAGTCCACCTATGGCATCTGCTACAGAGCTGTCTGTAGCCCTGTCTGTAGCCAGCCCTTCACACTTGGGAATGTAGAGAGGGAGAGCTTTTATATCTCAAATAGATCATTCTCTATTCCAAAATTGCAGGCAATATGTCTGTTCATCACAATTTATCCTCTGATCTGCTCCCAGGATAGTGCAGTATTTGAACCTTTTATGCAGTACGATGAAACATGAGGGTAGTGCATCCCCAGCCATCCCAGATAGGGATGCTTTTTGGAAGGGAAGAGTTACAAATTCAGATGTAATACTATTTCAGTTGTAAGGAACATTCCTGCAATTCAGACAAACCACAAGTGACACGTGAATCGTGTCACTCAGTCTTGTGAGTGTGCGAGCGGGGGCTGCATCAGATCCCCTTCCAGGCCTAGACACTGTGCGTGGAGGGTAGCTGGCTGTGTCTTCAAAGAAAGCAGCAAAATTTCCAGTGTTGTTCCATTGTTGAATTGAGCCAGATTCACAGGAACACACACGTCTTTTGGCGAGGGATCCTAGTGAGTTTGGGGTGGGCTAGAGGTGCTACATGGGGGCTAAATGGCATGTCCAAATGGACCTGGCACTAACACGACATTTCAGAAATCTCACTTCTATTCTTTGTTCCACTACAAGGCTGCTGTGTGTGACCTTGGAGAACTTGCTTTATCTCTTTTTGTCCAGCTTGTCTCTTCAGACAGAGAAATCTCAGCAAGTTTGTGAAAGTCTCTCATGCAATGTGACCTAACCCCTGTTGCTGTCTTGGCTTTCAGAGAGCTAATATTCCTGTCATTGGTAAAAGGCTCAGGTCAGACTGCTCACTGTTCAGAAGACAAATGTCTGTACCCCACTTAAACAGAGGCCTTGTGCTGGCTCTCTGCTCTCTGTATTCCACTGGGTACCCTTTATCCTTCAGAAAGAAAGAAAACAATCCATACGTGCCAGAAAGACAAATGCAAAAATAAAACACTTCTATTTGCTTAGGTTAAATGCATAGATCTTGAATTGTTTTGGTCCATTTAAACATTACAATACCAAAACCAGCAATCAGTTCTTCTGGATAATTTTAGAAACTGTCTTTTCAAAAGCCAGCAGTGGTATAGTACTGAGAGAGTAATGAGCAGTGACAAATTATTTGTGCTATTTCCAAGAGAAACTGTTGGCATTAACTTGAAGCAGAGTCTTTGTTACTTTATGAATAAGAAGTGCAGTTAATATATTATACTCCATGTGTCTTCCAACCCTACCCAGAACCTAATTACACTTTATGGAAAGTTAAGTAGGCAGTAAACTAAGTGGTATGGAAAGCGCATACAGTAAAACTCCATTGGCTACAAACACCGAACAGTTGTTTTGTCCTTCTACTTTGGAGAACTTCATAATTATACATTTAGTGCTACTGAGAGATCCACTGTATAATTACACAGCTCAGCAATAATGGCACCAGTTACTGTACAAATACAAGGAGCCACAGGAGATTGAAACAAATGTAACAACAGCAATATGTAGAAACAAGACAAGAACCAGTAGTGGGTCCAGGTGTCACTCTGGTAGAGAGTTTTATGGAGGTTTGTTCAGTTAAAACGAAAGTGTTAGGGCAGTGGCTTTGTCCCCAAACAGACATGAGGCATTAGCCCAAAGGCTCCAATGAGAGTAAGTCCATTTTGGTAGGAGCCATGCCATCACCTGATGAGGAGAGGCAATAACAGGGCTATTCAGCTTCACAGCCCATTTCCTGACTCATACTGCACTGAGAAGTGGGCTGCAGGAGGTGTGGGTCCTAAAGGGGTTGGAACAGAGCTGGTACTTTGAAACACATCTATTAAAAGCAACTAAAGACTTCCTGTTTCTGAATTACCTGAGCATCTCACACTCAGTACTAACTATATTGTCACAATATCATTGTGAGTCAAAGCAACATAGATATTTCACTCAACCATTAGGTGCCTTAATCCTTGAGCAGAAACTCTTATCCTGCATTAGAGGAAGAGACAAGCCCTTCTGAATGGGATTCCCAAGTTTTAGGAGAGCTGTGTGTTGAGAAACACCATGCTATAACTCCATGAGGAGCTACAGTAAGGGAACAGATGAAGAAAGCAGAATTGTTTGTGAAGAACAACAGAGAGTGCCTCATTACTGGGTCACAGGAAAGCTCCTAAATCTGACCAACATTCATGGCCTGTAAATTGCCATCCAGAAGTACATCTATCTTGACTCTGATCTTTGCAGTAAAATAGATGCTAAGGTCTGTTTGTCTAGAGATAGATATCTTCTCAGGGAGCTTAGCTACCATCTTCTACCATTGCATTCAGACTACATGTCCTCAGCAGTACCTTTCAAGACTGGAAGACATCATTGGGTTTCTTTTATTTTATAATAGAGTGGCCATATTTGTTCTCCTTTTCAGCACATCTTCCCCAGTCCTATACACTAAATCAACAATCCATGAGTCTCCTGATGGAAAACCAAGGTTCTTATCCTTGGAGGTACATCCCAACATCTTTTACTTATTGGGGCGAACCACAGTTACCGAGCCTACAGCTGCTTCCCAGTAAAGAGACGATCCACCTTTCCTGCTGAAATTGTGCTGTCGTCAAGTTCAAAGCAGTTTCCAGAGGATGGGAGCCAGGCAGAAGAAGGGAGTGTGGCTCAGTAGCTGTCGGGTTACTTCATGGACTTAGGAGGTGGGAATCTAGGTAGCTTTAAACTTGCCTGCAAAACTAATCTTTTTCTTGCTCCATCTTTCTTTGTCCTGAATTGCTTCCTTGCCAAGCAGGAGAGGTATTCCTCCCTTTCACAGGAGCTCCTACCCTCCTGGTTCAAGCAGTGTCTTGGCATTTGTGTCTTGGCCAGGAACTCTTTTAGCCTAAGAAATGCTTGCCTTTTTAAGTAGCTTCTGACTTTTGTACCATCTCCTCTACCACCAGTCAAAATTCATTTTCCTCATTTAGGCCTTGAAGAACACTTCCTACCTCTTTCAAAGTAACCCTACCTACTGGAAAGCCAGTATTTCTATTTGAGTATATCATACATAGACAAAAAAAGAATTTAATTCTCCATCTTCTTTTTGCAACCTTCTACCTCTGCCTACCCTGTCATCTCATCTAATGTATTGTTTCTGTTACATCACCTAGCAATACATCCGTTCTTTCTGGCCTCCTAGAGTATCCTTGCTTTACCTTTTGATTATGTTGAATACAATTTCCTCAGAGTACAATTAATCTTGTATTCAAACTATCAATCCCATTGTAACTGTTCCTTGGCTTTTTGATGCAGACAAAGAACATTCATGTAAGGATACCTTTAACAGAAAGTCAATTAAATGTGAACCTGACTTATGCCTACGACAAGAATTTAACTTAAGTTGAGTGTTCCTATTAAAAAAATATACTTTCTTTATGGGAAGCTTATTTCAGTATTAGCTTAAATCAAGCCTGGGAAGAGACATGATTCAAGCATTCTGCTCCTTGGTTTGCAGCGCATTTGTAGACTTTTTTTTACGTGGTCTTTATCAAATTTATACATCTTGCAAAGTTCCATTAAGATTTGGTTTTCTTCACAGGTGGGAGTGGGAACTGCTGTCTCTCAGCAACTGCTTACCAATTCAAATTAAATTAATTTTATTAAAATTACAAAGGCTCTCTCAGCACACTCAGCTAGTTCATTGTAATATAACTCTGAATATATACAGCCTTTTGTCTAAAAACCCTGATGCATATTACATGTCTAGTTCAAATCAGTTCTTCTAATACCCCTGTGAGAGAGGTGAATAAGCATTCTTTCAAGACTGATTTTTTCCCAGGCTTAGGCTTAGATATTGAGATATATTTATAGCCTTGAAAAAACCCCAAAGTCAGTTTTGGTGTGAATTCAATCCTTATGTTAATTTTCCAGTGTTAATTTTGTTTCTCAAGTGTTAGAAATTACAGACCCGTGGCACTTGCCAGCTCTAAACTAGAGGCCTGGTAGCTATGTGCCTGTATTTCAGAGCTTCTGCCTTTCACAAGTGCATAAATTGTAGTCTATTCTTTGGAGTTAGCTCAGACATGAATGAGACAGAGGAGACTGGATGTGCCATCAGCAAAATACTCTGTAGATATGTCTCTGCCTGTGTTCTAAACCTACACTCCTATGTAAAATAAAAATTAAATCTTTACATCTCCATATTTTATCTTTGGTTGGCAAAATATTCTGTTTATTATTATACTGTTTTATATTCTGTTTTATTATACCAAGCAAGCACTGTATAAATCGTCAAGTGCATATTATTTCAGTCAACAAATGCTTTGATATTTGTCTTTCTAAATCAGCTCTTCAGTTTTCATTAAAGAGAATTTACCTTTTGTCTTCAATAAGAGTTTGACTAGGACTGGTTTTGAGTCCCTTTTGAGGGACTATCTCTTTCTTTCCAGAAGTAAAACATGCCAAATATGTCATTCCATTTTCAGTCACCTAAATTATTTACAACCCTATTTTATATGTACTATCATCAAATCAATTCAATAACATTCCCCATTCTCATTCATACTTTCATCTCAGCTGTAAAAACTACAATATTCTGTGCATTCTCCTCATTCTTTTTGGCTTGGAAACAACATTGCTTGTGTCAAACTATTTATCCCCATCAGTGGAAAAAGCTGGGTATGTTTTTACATAAACATATGAGCCAAATCCCCATTAAAATGAGTAGATAAATAGAATTTAGGTGTCAAAGGCTAGGGTGTGAAGAAATAGGATGCACTAATCTAGCTATTTATGTCTGTTCATGCTTATTTTCATCTCTCCTATTGTCACCCCTTTGTGAGTTATTTTAACTCACTAATCTGGCAAAGAAGTAACCGAGGAAGAGTGACTGGACCACTTTATTCCAGATTAGCGAGCTGAAACAGCTCAGAGAACAATTTGACAAAAAATTAGTTCAAATTGTTTAAATGAATCACAATCTGAAATGAATCTGAAGGTGCCTGTTTCTCACATCAACTTTAAAAAGGAACATGTGGGATGAGTTCAGAAGGAAATGCCCACACTGTCAACATCTCTAACTAGGGAAGATAAATCTCACCTAAGCAATTCTTGCTGAAACTGAATAACTCAGCCTGGCCATGATTCTCATACCAAGCTATGTTTTCCTTGTAAACACAACAGAAGCAGGTTTACTGCAGGTATGTATATATGAGTAATCAGAACTAGGGTGTGAGAGACCTACCTTTACTTCATCCTGGACACTCCTCTTCCACCATGGAGCTGTTTTCTCCCAAGACAATGCATTAATTGTCAGGCTACATGCTGCAGAGAGAAAAGAAAAATTCTGGAAATGTGTCAGCCTTCACTCTCTTCTGTTTCTCTGCAGAAATACCTTTGTTATTCCCCTTAAAATAGAATAAATGTCAGTTAGAAAGAAATAGACATTTTAGATGACTTATAATTTATCACCACAACAATAGAATAAAATTAAAAATCAAAATCTGGAAAAGCAAATGCTTTTTCTTAAGGCATGATAATTCTTAATATCAGCCAAGTATCAATGATGAAAACTTCATTATCCAGTTTAGTTGCTGACATTAACACCTCACTGACATTTTGGTTTTTTTGGCTCTTTCCATACAAATGAGTGCTAATTTTTGATCTGAAAGAGAAGAGGGAGTTTTGGTGGTAGATAAAGGAGTGAAGAGATTGACCAATTTGACAGTTTAGCCACCTTTTCTCTCTGTGTTCTTTTGCAAGTCACTGAACTGTTCTATGCCCTAAACATTAAACAGAGATGCTCGTAGCAGCCTTTTAAATGCCTTAGAAGAAAGCTGCAGAAATGGATTACAAAAACTCAAAACTTGTCCCTTCTTCTTGCCTTTCATGAGAGAAATGGAAAGCTGAAATGAAATTAAAATGCATCAGCTAACCTTTTTAAATAAGGAGATCTTAACACATGCCAAAGCAATGCCATCGTGAAGATGAATGGGTCTGTGGAGACTGACCTCTCCAGGGTAGCATCTACTCAGACCTGCAGCAATCCTTCATGGTGAAAACCATGCAGTGCTTCCATAAGTGTTGTGAATATTTTTGGCAGTAGTGAGTCTGTGGTTGGGAAGAAAAATATGACTCATTTGACATTTCAGTTTGAAGGCATGTTGGGGAAGGATGAGAGAAATGATAAGATTTCTTTAAAAGCTTGTTTATGGAGACAGTTACAGAGGGCAGTGTGAAAGCTAAAAAAAAAATCATATACCTTATATCTTACGCATGAATTTTCTTTTATTCTTCTCTCTTCTGAGGGAAAGAGGAAAAACAGAAGAATAGGAACGAAGGGTGGATAGGACTTCAGGTGAGACAATATTGAGGTCTGACCTTTTAGAGGCCTGTTGAACAAGAAAATAGGGTAATAGGGGAATAGGAGCCACAAAACCAGTTAACTCAAATTCCTGCACACAGAATGATCCACAGTTTATGTTGTAATGGGATGACCAAACCTCAGAGAACTCAGTTAAGATGTAGTGGGATCCCTACTGCCTTGCCCCTACAAGCTCCTCAGAGAAAGGAGGGAAGCAGGAGGTTTTTTGCTGCCTTGTAGCCTACTCCCTGACACCTTCTTTGTTGAAGGTCCCAGTTCACCCCTGTGCCTCCATAAAGTACAATACAGCGCTCCCAGTGGAAAGCTGAACCTAAGCTGAGAATGGGGTGACACTCAGTGGCCCTGAAATTTGCCTGATTTCATTGACCTTGGCGGAACCCAGTAACTGAATGAAACTAGCCCTATGTTTTCAAGTTTCTATAGCTCCAGGATGGTTACTTTTTGAGTGGAAATGCTCTCTACAACTTGGCAAGAAGCATAGTCACGTTTTATCCCTTTAAAGAAAACATCCACTTAAACAATTCCATTTTGTTACTGTTTTCTCTAAGTCCTTTTTCTGCTGTGAAGAGAGAGAACGCAGTGCAAACAGAAAGACATAGATAAATTATTAATTACCCAGCCGTTTGCTGTTTAGCTACAGGCACATTGTGAGTTTGTGCTTCCTCAATCCACTCCTGCCTTTTCCTTGGCAAGCTAGGAGTTCCAGATCCCCACTACCTCCAGGGTGGCAGAGGGGGACGGTCATGCTGCAGGCTTAGAGAAAACTAGGGTAGCTAGAGCATCTGAAGATGCTGATGCATAGTGGCTTTGGAGGGATATAGGTACTAACGTGGGTAAGGGGCAACAATTTTAGTATACTATCACTTTGGCCTTACCTCTACTGCTTAACAACCAGAAAAAAAAAAAAGATGGGAAAGGATCCCTGCCCCTGAGGAAAAGTGGCACAGACCGGTTTAGGTCATCACTTCCCAGGGCTATCCTGCTTTTTTGGTTTTGTTTTGGAGAATGAGAGAGCATGAGAGAGGAAGAGCACTGAAGCAACACAAGACAGAGCCAAGACTCTGGAGAGCTGTTAGCAGCCATGAAATCACACTAAATTTTGTGGATAACTTATCTTCCCATTTACCAAAAAGCATACAAAATGAAGCTGAGATCCCTACAGTAGAATTCTTTCTTGCTGAGGGGTGTCAGCACATAAACTGTCAGGGAAATCACCCAAGTGATAAGTATTGGGTTTTTTCAGTGGAACTCTATAGTTTGGGGTGATTACATCTGTAATGATAAAAAAAATTCGAGCAAGAACCTTTTCTCTGGCACTGAGGCTAAGTGGTATGGCCCAGCTGCAGTCATACTACTTACCAGTTCTCTCTAGCTCTTCTGTGCCCTATGTGGTAACCCAAAGACAGATGTATTTTAATTTTTTTTTATAGGATTCATTTTTCCTTTAAAACTTTCTGAAATAACGTAAGATCCGTGTGGCAGCCCATCAAAGTGGAGGTTACACTGCACAGCGCTGGATAGCATTTGTTGCATGTGCTGAAGTATGTGAGGGATTAACATGTAAGACCTGTACATGGCAGAAAGGGTCAATTTGAAGTGGTCCTTACTGAGTGGTTCTTACTGAGTTTTAGGAATACTCTCAAGTGAATTACTTGAGAAGAGTGATCGGTCATGGCCTTAGTAGCGCTAGTTGGAAAAGTTCAAAAAAAGCCAGGGAAATGAGCAGAAATGAGCAGGGGCCCCAGTGCTGACACCCCTGGTTTTCCTATTTATTAATCTGGATGTCCACAGTGAGTCACCTGAGCCACTCAGCCCCTCACAGAGGTAGCCATTGTGTTTTCCTCCCAGCTCCATCATAAAATCAAGATACATAAGGTAGATTCACAAAAATATTATGTTTTACTAACCTTGTTCCAGGCTCACTTCAGGTCTTGAATCTCCACTCAGCTGCTTAAACTCTCCAAGTGTTTACCTTTCTGCTAGAACGTTTTCTGTGAACCTGAATGCCAGATACTGAGAGGCACATCAGCCCTGACAGGATTAAGCCATTTGGATTCCAGGCAACACCCAGTTCCTCTTTGATGCTGTCCATCTTGCCTAGGCAACCCAGTTCAGGAGACCAAATCCTGTGCTTAATCCAAAGCAAAACAGAAAGAGTTATTCACCAGAGATCCCATAAAGCCTGGATCAAGTTTCTTCTTGACTCATGAACCATCGTATTCTTTGCTTTTCCCTCAAAGAATTTCCAAAGACAGGAAAGGAACACCTCCATTCCAGAAGGATGTTGTGAGGATAAATGATCCATAAAGCAACACAAAATATACCCTGGTTTAACGTGCAGTTGACAGCAGTTTGGTGAGGCAGAAGTAGTAATGCAGACAGCTGGATTAAATGCAGGAACAAGGAAAGTACATTACACTCACAGAACTGGGGACTGGCAGAAGAAATAAATTAAAGGAATACTTTGGAATTGTACTTGCCTCACTGGAAACTCTCTGTGCAGTTCTGTGATCTGAAAGATTGAAACCATGCCACATGTATGAACAAGGAATCCCTTCAGCTGTTGTTTCTATTCACACAGCAGTGAAGCTATAGAGTATCTCCCCCACTGATACTGTCCATGTCAAGAACACTGCAGAAATACTGGTACTCAAGGGAATCCACAGATTAGAAAACAATGTTGCAATCTGAGGTTAGATGAGTTCTACTCTGTGCTGGATTGTGAATAGAAATAACTGGAGAATGGAAGGAGGCTTTTTAATTTTTTTCGGCCTTGCTGGCAGAGGGAAAAAAAGATTTGGCACCTCAAAACTGAAGTTGTACAAATTAAGACATAATATCCTATTAGTGAAGTTAATTAAAGTATTGAAAGATTTTATCCGGCAATGTCTCTATATTTGTGAAAGATGCACTGTCTCCTGAAGCCCTTCAAATTAAATTAGGTATCTGTCAGAAAACAGATATCTTAATCCAGCTACAGTTTGCATGGGTCTGGTGGCCCCTTCTGGCCCTGGAATGAAGTAATGCAGATCTAGATGTGAATATTCTGCTCAGTTCTGGGTTTGGTCACATGGAGGGCAGAAAGCCGTGCAAAGTCCTCAGCATACCAATAACACTCACTGTTAGCACTGTAGTGAAAATCAAAGCTATGTCAAGCCTGTAGCCAGTTGCCCTCAGGGTAAAGGGGTGTGAACATGGGCTCTAGGCATTCAGAACTGAGTGAAAGCTATAACTTTACGATTTTAGTAGAAAAAAGGTAGCTTCAGGCAGTTTTCCTTGTATGTGCATGCAGTTTCTATGTATTAACTATATATTCATGTCAAATCCATGAAAAAATTTGTACTATAAGACTCTGGTGCTATTAATGTCTAAGGCCCCATGAACTGGAATGTTAATGAACTTTTGAACCCTTATCAATGTGAAATGTGATAAACATGTCAGGCAAGGTAGAAAGCCAATTAATAGTGGATGACAACCAGGTTAGGGAAGGTCCAGATAACGGAAAGTCAAGAGCATAGTAGATAAAATATCATCCTTTGTCAGGAGCCATTTTTTTCTCCCAGCATTAAATCTCGTCTAATTAAGACCATTCAAAGACCACTAACAAGCTATGGTCGTTTGCTTTTTAAAAGTTCCTAAAATAAGGAGGCATCTCAACTTTTCTATCCTGTTGTCTGTTAAAAAGTTAGAGCCCCAAAATCTACTCTAAGAATAAACTTTTGAAAATAAATTCCACTTTAATCTAAGTGGAGGAATTCCACTTTAATCTAAGGAGGAAAATAGGAGATGAAATTTCCTTAGATTATTAATCATAAATCTCATAAATACATGCAAATCCATAATTTATATACAAATGCACACAGAAACACCCTCTCCAGTGCCTCCATTTTCTCCTTGCTTTATGCTACAGAGGGTTGTTAGAAGTGCTATGTTAGTGCATTTGTAGTAAAGAGAGATTGATCAAGGGGTGGAATTGAAAGGGTGTCAATTTGTTAACTGGACACTGATCTATTTGTATTTAACAACCAATGAATAAATAATTTTCCTTCCAAATGTGACTGTCTAGATAATATTTCTTTTTTCTAATTTTCCCTTGTTTTTCTTTCCCAGCCTTCTAAATCACCAGACTTTGGACACAACCAGACACAGGACCATAACTAGAATGGGTTCCTTCTCTCAAAAAATGCAAGAGCCACCCTTCTTAGTTGTGCCTTGCTTATATGTACAGGCAGGACATAATCTGAAACATGGAAAAAATTCTTCCATTTTCTTCTCTGGTAAGATTAGCAGGAACATGGATAGACAAAAAGGAGTTACTTTCATCCAGATGGTGGGACAATGTTTACCTGCTAGCATTACTTGACTAACCTTCCTCAAAGCTATTTTGGTCAGTGAACATTGGTTGCACTGTTATTTCTCTTACTTTCTCTTGAGGGAGACACAAGAGAGTGATCTGAGATTACGTGAATGACCTGTGTAAGGAGGTAAGTAAGTAGATGATATTTGATGGCTTGTGACAGGCACAGTTCAGGCAGCAAAACAGCCTTTTCCCAAAGTGACAGCAGTTATTCCACTGCACGATCAAGGCATTTTAGAAGTTGGGGATTCTCCTGACATTTAAAAATTACTTTTTTTTGTGTATTTAGTTCTGTAATTGTGACACCAATTGCCCCCTTGCTCCTACTTTAATGATCTCCCTTGGTCATCAGCTGTATGAAACTAAGGAATAGGAAAGATTATATGACCAAGTCAGATGTTTAGGATTTTCCTTACCGTGAGTCATATCTTCATCATTATAAACACAATTTCTCACTAAATTCATCACTCTCAAAGAGAATAAAATTCTGACCATCAGGGAATATGCTCTTTTCCCTTTTCCTAAAATACTGTAAACAGAATGGGCTCAGTCTTGCTGCCATGGTCAGCCGGAGCCAAGGGGAAGAAGGTCCAGAAACATTTCCAATGTACTTGCTGAGCCAGCCATTAGGAAGTCAGCACACTCTTTCCATGCTCTGTAAGAGAATAAGTTGAATTGCTGCTAAAATATGAAGTAAATATGATTTTTGGCTCCATTTATCTTCTCTGCTTTTCTACAGATTTCCACATGACATGATTTCTATAGGTCTCAATGGCTGAATGGACTCAAGCACATGTATTTTGCTTAATCAGCAGTCAGGGTGATATGGAGACAATCCACACACAGCCCCTGAGAGCTCAGAGCACCCAGCAGCAGGCTTGCATTTGACAACTGAGTTTGAATTTACTTTTTCCTACAGCTGTTGAGGACATTTTAGCCCCTGAGTTTATCACGTTACTCCCAAGACCAGAATTCACATGGAGTTTAAAAATCAGAGAATTAATTTAGTGTCTTGCAAATAATACGTAAGGAAAGACAGGGAACATTTGGAGGGATAAGTAAAGTAACATATAGCTCTGCCCTTGATCTGCTGTATGGGCTTAGGTGAGTTTTTTCACCCTCAGTCTCTGTTTCTCTTTAACCTCTCTTGTGTATTAAAGTACAGGTCTCCTTAAGACAAAAATTGTCTTTCTCTGTTATGATCACAGTTTGTTGCACGTTTTAGTCCCTACATATATATTCTGCATTTAGTAATATAACTGAAATAATTAACTTGCCACACTGCTAACATATTTAGTTTTGTGTCCAGTTAAAGAAAATAGCAAATTGAGTCAATAAAGTCTTTGCTACTTTAAAATCATTACTGTTTATGGATAAAATGACTAATTGTTGTGTGCAGCTATCTGGCCTTAGATGAGATTCTCTAAGGAAAATAGATGATTCTCCCCACTACCCAACAGGTTTTTTAGGTAACATTAAGAACAATGGGTTTTGTTATAAGCAAACGTAATTAAAGAGGCTACCCAGGAAGTGACATTCATTAAAAGCCAGGACACTCCAGGGCAAATCTCCTCTAGGCAAAGGATAAAGGTGTATAAGTTTATGAGCTATGCCAGGTGAGCTAGCTCTGGAAAAAGAAGAGAAATAGACAAGTAAGTGTGTGCCTGTGCCCTGGTTAATTAGCATTTCCAGCAGACCAGAGTAATTAACTTATGTGCTGTGATGAATTAATGCTGTCCTGTTCACAGGGTCCAATTGGATATCTCTGCCAAACACTGTGTAACATTATGTAAATGTTCCAGCTAGTCCAGCATGATGCACCGCATAGACTCCTCCAGAATCCTGCTCTGAAGGCTTATCAGTCTCATCTTTGAATCACAAGCCATTTATCTGTGTAGATCAGGAAGGAAAATGTTCACTAACTGCTACATTACCCAGATGTTTAAATACATTGCAGGACTTTCTAAACTTCCTTTGAAGCGTCAGGCACGAGAAAGTGCCAAAAGCTGAATAACAGGTGAGACGCGGTGCAGTTGTACTTGTTTCAAAACATACTTAGGTTATTATTTTGGAATGCTCTAAACTGCTCAGATTTCAAGTGTAAGTACTCTAGGAATTGTAAAACGAGATAATCTCATGAGAGAAATCAGGCAGAAAAGACACAATCACCTTTTCCCACCAGCGGGCAGACCACGTTGAACAAGTACAGTGATCTGGAAGGCTCTGATGTTGATAAATTAGACCTGACAGTACACTCCATGGAGTATAGAATATCATATGGAGTATGTGTATTGGAGATAGCCTGTCAAAAGCTGAATAAGAATGAACCAAGGATCTCAGCATTTCACTACATTTTGGAAAGCATAAGCCCCACAAAATGTAAACATCTCTAGTGGAAAGTTCTACATCTGAGATAGTCACCATTGAGTCAGTGGAGAAATCAACTTTCTCAGCAGAATGCAGCTAGTGCAAAAGAAGTTATTGAAATCAGTTCACATGATTCACTATAGATGTGCTTATTTTCATTTCCCTTGGATTAGAGAAAGTAACTCCAAGTGATGAATTTATGTGAATTCTCCTGCTTACACTGTGAATGTTTAATATTAGGTCAGATTAATCCTATTGTCTGATTTATTCTCATCTGCTTTTCATAGGTGTATTTCATGGCAATCTATACTACTGGAATATAATACTGATAAATCTGAGTAATGAGTAAGATTTATGACTTATTAGATGATAATAAATACTACTGGTCACACCTTATTTTTCCTGAGGGAAAAAAAGTGTGTGTGGATATAAAGTTGTGTGGAAGAAGATATCCATATTATATATATAGAACATGGCACATAGCATTCCCTAAAACACACAAAGGAGGGTGGAGCAGGACTTCCTAAGGCTGCGATTCCCAACAGAACAGTATCCCCACAGCTGCTCATGCAAAGCCACCTCTATAGACCACTAGCTCATTAAGAACCAGCTCAGGTATTCTGCAATAGACACATGTTCAAGGGCATCCAGTTAATTTGAAGATATTGTCATTCAGCATATACTCACACTCATCCTCTACTGTCAACAGAAAAGAAATGGTACCTTCCCAGGTCACTTCAGAAAATCTGAGATGTGAGCACCCATTGGAAGTCTGTCTCCCTTCACTGACTGTGCAAGGTATGCAGGTCTTTGTTAGGAAAATTCCCTTCCCTATTATATTAATCAAACTTTTATTGTATGAAAGTATATTAACTTTGTTAATACATATTAGCTCACATTATACACTGTAAAGTAATGATATACTGCAACTTTACTGAAGACTTCTAGGTTGTTCATGATTAAGTAAAACAAATTAAAGGACAGCCCAGCCCTCTAAATACAGACTTTGTTTCTTGGAAGCTTAGGGCTGTCCATGAAGAATAAAGGACACCCCTGGATAACCTCGATAATGCCATCATTCTGACCCCTCTAAAACATCTTTGAAACCCTTCCAGCATTGTCTGGCATCACAGGTAAGTAACTATAGCAAGACAGAATTCAGGGACATCTGGATCAACAGACAAGAAGCAAGAATGCTGCAGAAATATAGCTGCTTCGTGAAGTTTTACCATGAATTATAATCATTACTATGGTTGTTAGTGATTAGTCAATTTGTCTTGTACCTGAATGTTTGAGGTGTAAGAACCTTGTGTAAAAACACATTTGGGGTGCCTAAACATGGCTGGGACACCTCATACACGTGAATAAACATTTACCCTTTGCATCTAGTATCTGCTTGGTCAGCATGGGCTAGTTGCAAATTTTTGTAACATCTTACTTTAGTGTCTAACCAACTCAGATAAGATGAATTTGGACCAACAAGAGTAAGGGATTTGCCACAGCACAAATAGTAAAATCATTATGTAATCTAAATTAGAACAAAAATTAGCTAGATAAAACAATAGTGTTTGCACTACAAGACTATCTACCTTCCTATTGTCTTTTGATTATGCAATGTTATTAGTCATAATTAGTTTTATTATCAAGATTAACAAGCCTTGTACACATGTGTAAGGAAATATCTTAAAATCTTTTAATGAACTGAGCTCAGATTTGTATGAACAGAATTAGATTGCTCAGTAGTAGCAAGGTATAAATTTTTTTAAATAGTGAGCTGAAATCAGCAGCATCAGGAAAGAAAAATGACTGAATCTGACCCTGAGTTTCTAATGATACAAAAAGATAAGGAAAACTTTTTCTTTCCACAGTATTAATGGTGTTTTGGCCAAACACCTTTCAGAGACAGGGTATATTTAAACTCTGCAGTGTTCAGTGATAAAATAACATTAAAAAAACCCCACAACGTAAACCCAAAAATGGCTATTTCCTCCTTCACATAGCTAATAATTATAAAATCATAGAATGGTTCAGGTTGAAGGGGACCTTAAAGTTCATTGAGTTCCAACCCCCTGCCATGGGCAGGGACACCTCCCACCAGACCATGTTACTAAAAGCCCCATCCAGCTTGGTCTTGAACAGTTCCAGGGATGGATCATCCACAGTTTCTCTGGGCAACCTGTTCCAGTGTCTCACCAGCCTCACAGAAAAGAATTTCTTCCTGTTATCTAGTCTAAATGTCCCCCTCTTTGATTTAAAACCTTTACCCCTCATTGTATCACTATATACCTTGATAAAGAGTCCTCCCCATCTCTCCTGTAGGCCCACTTTAGGACTTGGAAGGCTGCTATAAGGTCTGCCCGGAGTTTTCTTTTCTCCAGGCTGAACAACACCAACTCTCTCAGCCTGTGCTCATAGGAGAGGTGTTCCAGCCCTCTAATAATTTTCATGGCCACCCACTGCACTGGTTCCAACAGGCCTACCTGTGCTGAGAACGCCAGAGCTGGATGCAGCTCTCCAAGAGGAGTGTCACCAGAGGATAAATTTTTTGCCATCCTCTTTGACTTTAAGCATAAAATAAAATATTCTGCAAAGGCTCCACATCGTACAAATCAGAGACACCTTAATATTAAGCCACTCAACACACTACCGCCATCCTTCATGTTGCATCCTGATTTTCTGCTGGGTATTAAATAGAGCTAAAAAGTTTTAATTTCACGGTTAAAACTATCCTTGCCTACCTGAAAAACCACTTTTTTTATAAGTGTTTATAAGAATAAGAATAAGAATATATTATAAGAATATAATATATTATAAGAATAAGAATAAGAATCACCGACACTCAAAAACTTAATGGGCTGACAGTGGAAATAGAGACATACTCAGGCAATCCTTATTTCATCAGTATTCCTGAGGCTGTCAGGAGAGGGAATCTAATACCTTTGATACTTAATACTTTAGCCCTCCAGAAAGGCTAAGCAAGGTGCTGAGTGGGGCACAGTCAAAGCAACCGATGGGAACCATCTGGTGAAAAGCTTTAGGTGGAACAGACCACCTGACTCTGGTCCATACACTGTGATATTCCAGGAGCAAAAAACACTTGGCAGATTTCTGTGTTTACAACTAAAGGTCATACTACTTCTCACAGCTTGTCCAAAGTGAGAGCAGGCAACAGGTCAGATGCAGTTTGATGTATGTTTTCAGCTGAAATGAGCCAGAGCAGCCACCAGAAGCAGTCCTGCACCACTCTCACTCCAGCTGCTTATTTGTGACCCCTTTCCACTCTTGATCTTGTGTTGGCACATGTATTTGAATGCAGGGCAATGGAAATGACCAAGGAACCGATCAGACAGAAAAATTACCTGTCCACCAAAAAAATGTTAATTTTCTCTCTTCTATAACTCAGGGCTTAAAGTGCCCCAACCCTGTCTATTCTACAATCACTTCCTTTCCAGTGTAGATGTAAGATATGTTATGATTTCTTTTTTCCTTAAGACACATAAAAACTTAGAAGGAGAGACTGAAGCTCAAGGTGACATTGCCCCAATCACATTAATTGCAATATTGCTTGTTGTGTTGCAGTATTATTATTATTGCTAAGCCCTAACATGTCAGATATTTGTTCCTTCACCTTTCAGTATACTGTTAGATTTCTTACACATTGCTTTTGCCTCTCTGAAAAGCAAATCCGTGAATGAGAAACATTGATTATTTGTGTATTTCTGGTCTCAACTTCAAATTAGCTGCCAGGCTTTGCATAACAAGACACAAATTATTCATGCGAGAAAACCAAGAAGTGATTTATTATCATGTCTGATTTCCAGTGAAGAATTTCCTTCAGATCACCCAGCAAGGAGGTTTTCCTATTTTAAATAAGATAAATTACAATTGACATTGGAATTCAAAACATTACTCCAACCTTTCTAGATCTTTTGGTCATACAGAAACTAAGCCCATGAATTACATTGACATCAAAGTTCATTAGCAGTGTTTCTGAGCCCAGCTTGAAAAGTCTGAGATGATTTTCACAGATTCAGTCCTGTCTCCCTCCTACAGCATCACTGGAGCACTTGGATTGCCTTGGGAAGACACTAATGGTCTTTGCCCCCACCTTACAGAGATGGTGGCTGGAAGGAGTTGGGAATTATCTACAGGAGGCAACTTTTTGACTGCTCCATAGAAATTAATAACAGAGGAAAGGTTTGGAATATGCACTAGTCATGGGACAATGAACCATTCCTTTCCCTTGCACCCCCTGCAGAGCTTAACCAGGCATTGGACTGACACAAAGGAAGGAATATCATTGTTTTAACCACATCTTCCCTGTGGCAAACAGAAAGCATAATTTTTAATCCAGAGCAGAAAATGTGCAAATTCAGGGAGAATATAATAATTTACTGCTTATATAATGCAAGAAGTTGATAAATTAACTATCTTTTTAAATTGCTTTGGGGATACAAGAGTTAATTCAGTTTTGCTAAGTGTTAGGGAGCACTTTTTAAAACAAGTGAAGACAGATAAACACTCTTGATTGTCCAGCCCTCTTTTGGAGCAGAGGAAATGCTTCAAAGTAGTACAGAGGAAAGTGAAGGAGCTCAGATAGAGCAATATATGGGGATAGGACATTTGTAAGAAGGGTAACTCCATACTCAATAGCCCCATCACCTCCATCTGTCTTGATCATTGACACCTCAAACCTTCTCACCTTCCATCTTGAGAAGCACAAGTGGCAAGATGGGACTGTTCACATCTATGCTCACTTAGGGCCTCCTTCACCTCTTGCTGTGGATCTGCTGGATAGCTTTCTGGCTGACAAACTGGGGGTTTCAATACTTTAGAGATCAGTAGAAAAGCAATGATTGCAGCTGTCAGCAATTGAAAAGACTTCTCTGAGTTTAGGCATACCCATGAAAAAGGAAGGGGTGTAAGTTAAGGTATGTAGACTTTGGTACCTTTGGAGTTTAATTCCTTTAATTCATGATGTCATCTCAGACAGCACCTTTGGTGTCTTAAAAAAAATCTTAAAAATCTTAACCATCCTTAAGAAAAGAAAGTTCCTTTCCAGGAATTAGTCATTGTGTTTCTAAATTTGAAATCATAAGTTCTCAAATCTGATTCAGAATTTATATTTACTAAAATAAAAACCTATACATGTCACATGGGTGACTACTATGTGAGCAGCTAAATGTTCATTTGGTATTTTAAATCTCTTAGAAGCTTTAGAGCAGGATGAGGATTGTCATAGACTTCTCTGCTGTTATGAAAAAAAGAAGAGACTCATCCATTAATCAACCTTTGCCCTAATGACCTAATGGAGCCAGAAAATTAATGGGAATTTTATTATTCACTGTAATGAAAGGAGGATCTAACCTGCAGCTTCTATTACAGTAGTACTTGGATGTAGCTTTAAAATGTTATATAAAATGGCTTTAAAATTGGTCTAATATTATTAGACCATCTTCTTGCAGGATTTACCAATCATAATTTCTCTCCCTTTTTTGGCTCTTTCCCCTTTGGCAGTCTTGGTTTTTATAGATTGTAATATCTCCCAAGCAGTGACTCTGTCCTTACTCATATCTGCCTGCGTAGTAGGTGGCACATTTTATGCAGTATCATAACCCAAGCAGTAGAAAATAATAATTTCTGGAATGATGACTGCATTTCAATTAGGTTGTAAATGTCTTTGAAATCCTTAATGTGACAATATATTATACATAGGAAAAAATATTACATGTCATTTTTTTTTTTGGATCCACAACCAAAAAGGCACCTAGGCTTTGACATAGATTCCCACTCAAAACTACAAGAGGAAGGCACCTAAGGAGAACCGAGGAGACTAAATAACTTTTGTGATACCAGGCTGCAGAGACTGACAGATAAATATATGGCCCAAGGCTTCATTAAACTGTGGACAAGTATAAGATGATGACTGATTCCTATCCCCAAAGGATTGTACACACAGGACAGTAAGAGAAGGAGTAAAATAAGATCTAGTCTGCACCGCACTGGCTTGTCTCAGGGGACACTGGTTTGAAATCTGGTTTAGATTGACACAGACTCAATCCTTTCTTGTAAGACTTTGATTGATCTGGATTTTCTATGTCTGGGCATCCTCATTGAGACTCATTTTTTGCCTTTTATACAGAATTTTTCCACACATGAAAAAAATTTTAATTAAGGAAGAATGAGCTTATGGAAACATTTAAAACCTCAAATGGGTGAGTGAAAATTGTGATCATTTTGGGACAACAGTCATGAAATCTCACTGAGATCTGGCCTCTCTGTTCTGTTTTCCACCTCCCATTAAATCTGATGCTTCATTTTCGATTTAGAAATGTTTACAGTTAGTAAGGAAAAAAATTTAATCAACATGGTGAGGCTGCAAAAATCACTCACTTTCATTCACGTTTTTCTGGTGTAGAGTTTCTAGTGCTTCCATGGACTTGTAGTGGTAATTTGAAAGGGAGAGTTTGGAGACAGAAACTGGAGAAGAGGAGTTGGACTACCTCACATCAGAGCCAAGAACCAACTGCAGTGACAAAAATGACAGAGAGTCTTACAGTATAAAACGTCTAAATTCTCAAATGCAAGTTGACACGAGTGGACTGGCTTTAACCTTAGCTGCTCCCTTTAAAGGTATTGGTGAAAGAGATATTATAACCACAGTTTAATTTGCATGCTCTGAGTTGCCCTCCCCAGCTGTCTGTTTCTTTCTTCTGAATATTTTAGCCTAGGCTTTAAACTCAGCATTTTAGCCTGTCACTGAAATCTTTATCTGGTAATACTGTTTTATAGACATGTAGATTCATCTAACTGTTAAGTTAAGCTGCTGTAGAAATGATGGCAGAACTAGGAGAATGTTTTTTAACTTAATGCTTTCAAGGATTGCTGTTTTCCTAAATAGTTTAAACATAGCTTGGTAAAGTTACGAGTTTATAAATGCTTAAAATATTTTATACATTAGAAGAACATTTATAATTGAACCAATGAGTGACCTTGAGTGAATGACAGAGAGGCCATGACCATCACAGACCTTTTCAGGGAGAACATGTGCAAACACGTCCTCATAAAAAGCAGTGATGTTGCTATGTTTAATTACTTAATTTCGAGAAGTTAGTTAAGACGATATAAAAAATCTGGATGGCAAGTAGATCATTGTTCTTTTCAGCTCCACAGGGAGCCACTGTGAACATCTGCGAGACGCTACCTCCCACCAGGCAGAACAAGGCAGGTAACAATGAGAACACACATGAGAATAATTATATCAAACACAATTTCAGAAAGGCAACTGGGGATATTACCAGAGCACTTGATAGACCTGAAGTGTGAGATTCCAGTGCCCACAAGGAAGTCTGCAGAATTCCTGTGCACTTTATGGAGTTTTATGTCCATTTTGTCAATAAGCTAGGACAGAATTTGGCCCCAAGACTGTCCAGTGAAAGGTGTGGTGAAGGAGATGTCTGGCAAGAACTCCAGAGTAAGATAGTACGAGTACGATGCCTTGAGGAAAGATTATTGTCCTTTTTTGGAAGAAAAAAAACCCAAACACTGGAAATCGTTTTGACAGCCTGTGTTAAAAGCTGAGTAATAGGTTTTGAAATTCTTAATTCTTCCAGTGAAGGCCTGCTTCCCATTGCTTTACAAAGTCATTTACAGCTTAGGCTGGACATGTAACATAATCATAACTTCAGTTTATTGTTGAATTACAGTAAGTACAATACAATACAGAAACAGTCCTGGCAAGTGCTCTGAGCACAGTTGAGCAGGACACTGGCAGAAAGGTGTTGATAGTTCTGTTGACATCTGATGCTTGTTGATGCAGTCTCTGTGATATGAATGCCCCAACCTACTGCCTAGAGTAGAAGTACTGTCACAGTGTCCATGTAACTCAACACAGGCAACCTCTGTGCATCACTGAGGGTCAGCAGGTTTTATGAACTTTCAGAGGAGACCCAATGCACCCTGTAGGAGAAGACTTTCAAGTCACATGACATTTGACAAGAATGTATGTGTCCCACCCTGATGCCTCTTCCACACCTCCATATCCCCTCCCATGAATGATAACTGCTGGGACAAATCAACACCTGGGCACACAAAAGCAAATAATGCTGAACTAAAGGAAATTAATTAGGGTGGTATGTTAGCAGCAGTGGCTGGGAGAGTAATTTTGCATTAAGAGTCTCTTGCTCCCTGACTACAAATGAGCTGACTTGTCTAATACTTCTTCTGTAAGCAGAAGAAGTAACTGATCCTGTAAGAAGAACTGCCCTCAAATTTCCAGTTAGATGTCCATAACCAGAAATAAATTCTGACCAGCTGAAATTAGGTATTACACTTGAGAGTATAAATACCAGTGTGAAAAGTTGAAATGATTTCTGTTCAAACTGTAAGTCCCTTCAGAATTTAAAACCAAGTCTGAACACTAAGGGTCTTGCACATGGCTGTTCATGAGGCTGAGACAGAAATCATAATATGGCTGAGAAAGCAAGTATTTCTGCTATTTCTCCTGTGTCTCTGTTGGATGCTCTCATTACCAGTTCTTAGAAGTGGTTGGTGAGGCACTAGAACAGGTTGCCCAGGGAAGTTGTGGATGCCCCATCACTGGAGGTGTTCAAGGCCAGGCTGGATGGGGTTTTGAGCAACCTACTCTAGTGGAGGTGTCCCTGCCCATGTCAGGGGGGTTGGAACTCGATGCTCTCTAAGATTCCTTCCAACCCAAAACATTATATGATTCTTTAATTCTAAGAATATGTCTCAGATTGCCTCAGTCTTTGGTTTCTGTTTTAAAGCTTCAGCATGTTTTCCACAGCATCAAAGGATAATTTTTGAAACACTAAAACACTCCTTGGATAATAAAGACTGTTGGCCACTTACCCTACTTAATAATAATATCCTCTCCTAGGAGTCTTAAAAGTCAATGTAATGAAGACTGAATATATGTGACCATGCTGACCACATTTCAAGCACAGGCTTGAGGTTACGTTTGAGCCTAAACTTGTCCTGTATCTTCAATACATAGAGACAGACATAGCTACTCAGCCATGAGCTAGAAGTTACCTGCAAACCCCATTGGAGCTGAATCCTTGGACATAAACTAACTCTTAGCAAGGACGCTGTCCCGTACCTACCCATGGTGTAGATAGACTGCTGCCATGTGTTCCATCTGCCTTTGTAGGGATTTTTTGCAACTATGCAGATCTTTCTGCAGAAACATTGTCATAGCCTACAGCAAGAATGGCCAGAATTTTTCTGCCGTCTGATCTGTGCTGTTTTATAGTACATTTGGATGCAGCAGCTGTATTGAGCTCTGGGGCATAATCAGTTTGTTATTCTAGTGTGATTGTGTGATAACAGAACCATAGAAGCAGATAAGATAGCATAACAGGAAACAGAACCCAAAACATGCATTATAAAGACAAGTTCTTCCTTTGTGTTTTTTAGGCTTATAAAAAGAGGCGTGATTTTCAAAAAGATTGACAAATTTTATCCCCAAATCATTAATTCCAAGTTTCTTAGTATTTTAGAGAACATTAAGGTACACTACATGTTAATCTGCTAGGTATCACATGGGTTATGGAAAGTGACTTTTCTGCTCAACTCTAGGAGGAAAGTGCTGAAATGAACCTTTCTCCCTTTTCTAAGTGTTGTCGTGGTGTCCTGATTGTCAGTCTCTTGTACACAAAAATCTTAAATCGAAGATTTTTTGACAACTAGGCATATGTTTTTGTATTTGATAAATTCCAATTGATTATTTTTCAACTACAGGCAAGACCATCTTCATTTGTCTGTGAAATCATACGAGAAGAGAGAATCGGCATTATTATGCAGCACTCCCACTTATTGCTGTGAGGGATGGGAAAAATGAATTAAAACCTCCAGAATAATTTTCCCTTTGTAAACTTGTTTCTTGTGTTCTGATTAACACGTTAGTGCTAATTAATTACACAACTCAGCACGATGCCTGGGAAATTAGCAGAATAATTCTAACATTAAAAAATACACTGAAAATATATCTCACTGTGTGTAAATACTTGTTGGACATATAATTCCAACATTATCACAAGTTTTAAGCATAACACATTCGCAAAATTAAAGCTTCACATGCAGCAAACCTGGTTTGTTTAAACAAATGCACTTTGCACATATCTAAGAAAAGAATTGCGCTGAAGACATATGACACACTACAGAGAATAAAGCAATCATTCATAAAATTCCACTTAGAATAACAACATGTATAATGGTTCCTAATTTATTCCACGTGAATTTGAACCATATGGCCCATATTACTATATTAATGTACTGTATCTGTAAAACATACTTGCTTAAGCGTCTGCTATATATGTACTTTAAGCAGCAATGGGCAGTCTCAAAAAACACTGAAATTTAAAAAAAAATACAGAGGCCTTAAACTAAAGGTAAGTATGTGGCCCAAAATGTCTTTTAATGATTTTGGAAACTCAAAACTGCATCTGAACTTTAAAGCTCAGTTATTTCTCAGCTGCAGGACATGAACACCTCACAGAATGGCAAATAATGTGGACCAGACTAATGAGTTCTGGTGATTTTATATATGACAATTTAAGAAGTTACCATCCACAGCTGTCTGCCCTGCCCTTCTGCTGGAAATTACTGTTCCTAACAGAATTTGCAAAATGAGTAGTACATGTGCTTCTCAACAAAAACCATGCTTGTCAAATGGTGTTCTCTCAAAGTGGAATCAGTTTCAATTTTTTGTTTGTGGTACTTCTTGGATGTTGTAGCATCTGAAAGCCTTGCTTCAGGATCCCTTTTGCATTTAGAAGTGGTGGCTACTGGAGGGAGGAATGTGCGTCACCACTTTTAAAACAGATAAGCTGTTTTACTCATGAATAATAGGCTGCAGAAGAAGTGAATGCAAATATGATAATTGGGAATCACCTCATAAATATTAGCCTAGGAGACTGTCACCATCTTCATGTGGATCCATCCCACCAGCAAACTGTATTGCAACAGCTGGAGTGTATTGATTAGAGCAGGTGATGTGCCATAATAAGGTTTTCCTGGGCTTAAAAGACTACACTCCATTTAAAAATCCTGTGCAACACAAGCTTATTTAAGGAAACCACTATGAGAACTGGAACTTCCCCGTTGCTGCTTATTAAATAGACAACTAAATTCAAGGACATGATTGTCAGGTGCTGAGTGGGCCAGTGGCTTCCTGAGGGCTCAGAGCAGTGGGGGCTCCCTGGCGTGGTGGGGCAGAACCTGGCAGCTAAGACCACCTCCACAATCCCACCTCCACAGCCACGGAACAGGGCAGGTCAGGAGCAGCCCCAGCCATGAGCACTGACCTAGGGACAGTGATGAGCTACAACCCATGGGTGGGCCTGGCCCAGCAGGGCCCATAGCCAGGCTGTGGGGAGCTGGAGACCATCATTCTATGGCATCACTGTGACAGATGGCCCCAAGAGAATGAAAAGGGGTACTTTTTCACTGGGCCATGGGCAGGGTGGGGAGGACCCCAGGGAGGGTGGGCAGAACCACTAAAGCCTAGTAGGACCCTCAGAAGCCTCATATAGTCCTGGCAGTCCATTAAACTTTCTTCAAGGTTCAGCTTTAGATTTCCTTGGCAGATAAAGAATTATTTCCCTACATATCTAGGAGAAGCAGAGCAGGAAGCAATCCTGATCATGCTTATTTGAGATTTGAGATGACTTAAGAAAACAACACTGAATTCTGTTGAAGTCTTTGACAGGGGCCAAGCTCTTCTCTGTGATCTGCACAGGACAGGCAAATGATGCATCATGGACTACAGTCTATAGCACAGCAACCTCATTAAAAATCAAGCCTGAGAAAGACATATTCTATTGCAAAAAAAAAAACAAAAAAAAAAAACCAGACTCTTAGAGCACTCACAAATCTGGATATATCAGTAAGTTCCCAGTCTTCTTTGGTCTCACATCCCACTGCAATGTTCAAAGCAGGAGGATACAAAGAAAGCTGCATATGGACACTGGAAGTTTTTTTGGAAGCTGTGCCAAAATGCTAGAGTCCTGGAGCCTGAAGAATGGAAAAACAAAGAAGAACATAATTCAGTATCTCAGTGGTCAAACTACTCAATGGATTGGAGAGAGTGTGTTCTGATTCTCATTTCTCAGGCAGTTAAAGGATTTGGCATTCAGATGACATTTGGATGTTTGCCGCACACTGGTAGAGTGAGTAAGAGTGCTTGAGCTCGAGGGTGCATGGCACCCAGCAGAGGGCCCTTCCTGATACTCCTTCCCAGAGGAAGATTAGGAACCAAATGTAGATCATCTTAGTCCTCTGGATCCATGCATCGAAGCATAGATTCACCCCATTGCACACTGGGCACTGTCATGAGGAAATTACAGACAGGAGCCTAACTGTCCTCCGGGGGTCATTCAAATGTTCAGTCAGATGAAACCTATCTCAGTTGGTTGACAACAAAAAGTAGTAAAGATAAATAGGCTTCTAAATTAGGAGCTTCATCTTGCTACCTAAAATTAAGATGAATATGAATCTCATTCCAGAGGTACCTAAATTTGAAGTACTTAATGAGATGCTCTGATCTCTCCCTTAGACTTCCAATGCCTCAGTTTTTCACCTGTAAAACAGGGATACAGCTATTCTGTCTTGCAAAAAAAATGTTGAAGTAAATTCAAGGCTATGAGGAGCAAGGATTGTAACGTTATCTTCCTCAACTAAATAAGAGAAGTGAGCACAGCTCTCCAGAAGATGATAGCCCAATACTTCTAAGAAAAAAATAAAGCTGAGAGAAAAGCCTTGAGATGAGCACTGGTTTCTTATTGATAATCTCTTTGTTAAAAAAGGGAGACTTCAGCAAGAACAGAAAGTTTTGATTTTTCTCAGTTTGTGATCTATGTTCCAGGGGAAGCTGAAAAACACATCTGTTCATTCTCAGTTTTAAGGAGAAAGCTTTAACTCAGAGTTTTGGAGATAGACATTTTTAACATTTACATGGTGACTGCACCATTATGGTTTAGGTCTTTTTTTATGTCAAACTGTTTTCATTGATACCGGCTCTCATTTTTCTACTCTTCCCTCTCTCTCTTTGAAAAACAGGTGACTTTGCTTAATGTTTTTTCAATACTCAATTACAAAATACTCACAATCAGCTGACTAATTTTAAATGACACAGTTTTCATAGATGTGTTCTCACAACTTTACAGCTACAGACCATTGTGATCTGAGATGGAAAATAGCTGGAGGAGGTCTGGCTGAAAATTTTCCTCTGTGTAAATTATTCTTTGAGGACAGCAGAGAAAAAATCACATTGAACCATTGCAAAATCATTAGAGCAATAAGAAAAAAAGGAGAGGAGTTGGGAGCTGATGAAAGACTACCTGCAAGCATCTTCAGTGCTTGTGAAGCACTGAAGAAATTTTGATTGTGAATTTGTAATTTTAAATGTAAAAAAACCTCCAAAAATCAAGAAACCTCGCTAAGGAGGACTGAACTTAATTATATGTTCATAAACATGTCTCAAGTCTTTTTACAAGTGAAAGCCTTCACCACTTCTTCTCTGACTTGCTACGTGGCGATGAATTTCTGGTCTGCAATAGAGCCCTTCCAGGAGTAATTAGGTCCCACTCACATGGACTTAATTATAGGATAAAATCCCAAGGAAACTATCAGGCAAAATATAATAGTGAGTACTTGTGTATTTAAAGATTTGTATGTGGTTTTGTATATTACAGAATGAAAATTTGAATAATGAGAAGCCAAACATGCAGGGGTTCTCCTCAGCTGTGATTAACACTTACGGAGATATTCTTTGAGTTGTCTGAAAATACGTTTTCAAGGAAGTAATTTGAATTTATTTTTTGCAGTTTTAGCAAAAGAATATGTGTTTTAAATGTCTAGAATATGCAGTCTTTTGGGGGATTTAATAGACTTGCATTTAACATACAGTCAGTCTTACATCCGATATCGGCCTTTACAGATAAAGTTAAATGTGCATTACTGAAAACTAATAAATTTGAACTTTAAAAACGGAAAATGGTTGTGAAGCCTATAAGTAGAAAATTCTTCACTAGAAGAGTCCTAGGATGTTTCCCATTGCCTAGAGACCCATATTAGTACTTCTAGGAGTTGCATCCTAAGCCAGGAAAGTCACCAGAAACTTTGTCACTGGTGTCAGTGGATATAAAACTGCCTTCTTGGGGGTCTTCAAATCTGAAGAAACAGGAGGACTAGACAGGTTAGTAATGTGATGCACTGTCACAGTTTCTGCATTCCTGCTTCTTCTGTATATCATTAAGCCTTTGTCACAGTTACCATAAACAGGAGTAAAGGGCCATGTTAGGAAATTTAACATTCAATGCTTATAAATTCAAGTTTATGCTGATGAACCATAAGGAGGGACCTAAAATAAGTAGGTAAGTTATGATGTTATATATTTTTTACAGAATGCCTTTTATAAAGAAAAAGTTACAGGAAATATATAACCCCATGGAATATATCTATTCTTTAACAGGAGGCATATTGTACAGCTGACTTTCAGCCTTCTTTCCAAATTCCTTCCAATCATAAGCTTGAACTTATGTGTGTGACCATATTTACATGCACTATATTGAACAGTCTATTGCTATCATTTGCACTCATTTTGACAAAAATATAGAATCATTATTCACTGTAAGCTTGAAGTCTTCTAGTTAGTTCACTAACTTCTTTGGAAGTTTTTGTTTCACTAGTGTTTGTTTCACAAGTCATCTAACTTGACTTTTATTATCAATACATAAGATGTCTAGTAGTTATCTGTTATCTAGACTTCCTTTGCAGTCAATGAAAAGAGAAGATATCTCAAAGACGCAAGTATTTTTATTTATCTCAGATACATAATATAGAATGGTATGGACAATAGAGAAGTTTATCTTTCTCATTTCACGAGAGCCTGTACTGGCCTCATGAGATACGCAATATGAATTTCTGCCCATTTTCAGATCCTAAATTCTGTCATGTCAGGCCTGAACTGACCAAAGAAAGAGTTCCCATTTACAGCTAGAGTAGTTTCATAGCTTGTCTTATGCGATAGTTAAAGACCATGTATATGCCAAAGAGACAATAGTCTTCACAACAATTAATTTAACTGAAGTTTCCTTGATTTAAATTTTTCAGTTTGGAAATTTTACTTGCAATTGAAGGGCAGGGCTATGATGTGAGACAATGTTCTACTTGGGCCTTTTTAATTAAATGGCTCATTCCATAAAACACAAACATTTTATATAGAAATAAGTTAATCTGGTATACCTAATTAAGCATTATATATTGGAACCACGCATCAGTGATTTGAGTTATATCAATGGACCATTTCATTTATCGAGGCTGACAGCACAAGTTCTTAAATACAATGATAAATTACTTCCCTTCTAGGGAATGATACTTCACCTTGGCAGTTCACTCTTTTTTAATGCTTTAGAGACAGCTAAGAGTGATCAGTTCGTAAGCATCCTAAACATGCACTCTTCCATTTGGTTAGTTTCTGTTATCGATCTCCCTCTTAAACTCTTCAGGGTTATCTGGAGGTGACCATACTTTCCCCCTCAGTCCAGTCTTTACAGTAAGAATCTATTCAGGAGCACATTTGTATAACCATTTGTATAGCCCTCTTGTCTCTTTACAAGTAATTTTGAAGACAAAAAGCAACTCTAAATTTGTGAGACACACAGCTAGCTCTGTTTAATGTTGGTGAGTGCACATCTCAGGCCATAGTGGAATTTATTTTACCCAGTAAATAGTGCTGAAGAAACATTCTTTTCCCCTCTTTCACTTTCTTGGATAATATGGAAGAATGTAGTTCTGCCTGAACTTACTGAATTCACTGAAATAAAACAGAAATCTTGCTGATAAAAAGTTGATATTGTTGCTCACTTAAAGAGACTTCTTTGGATGAAATCCAGAAAATAATGTCTTGTATTTTTCATTCAACTTCATCTTTTTTTTCCTTTTTTCCCTAGCATAGGATGTTTTCACTTTCTATGAAGGTGTTAAAATTTCATAAAAGTCTAAATACAAAGCTACTATTCACAATTGGTATTTAATGGAAGTTCTAATTTTTTTGCTGCGTGTTTTTATTTTTTGTTTTAGGCTGTACCTTTGGCCAGGCTATGTAATCTCAGATAACCGCATACAGGTCATTATACATTGTCTT
>BJBW01007653.1:37865-76023 GCA_004320125.1 Scolopax mira
TACTAGATCACAGAATCACAGAATCTTCTAGGTTGGAAGGGTGATGCCTATGTTCAGTCAAGAGAACTGCACCCTAACAATAGTTCTTTCTGGAGGTTTACCTGTGAAATAGTTAGAAATTATGTCAGAAATGCTGTACTTCCCACACTGTGGATTGCAAACAAGGGCTATGTTTGTGTCCTTAGTTTTGAGTTGTTTCCTGATGTTCTGAGAGCCAGCAAGGTATTGAAAAAAGACAAAACCATCCTCTGTAGTGTTGTACATGTTGCTCAACTGTGAGACAAACACAATCTCCCAGAGACTATCAGTTTCTAGCCAAATAATCTTCACCCAGTTATTTCAGGGAAGAGCTTAATAAGTCATTGAAACTACAGGCTCAGGCATGGACTGATAGAAAAAGCTCTGGTTTCTCTTACAGTGTATGAAAGTTAGGCAGGATATTCAGCTTCATATATGGTTGGCAATACTTTCTAAACTTCCTTGCATTTCAATGGGAATAGAGACATGGCACTCCTACAGTTGATCCCACTGGAAGATGTAATAGGATGTATTAGTGTGGAGCAGCTTCGTCCTCAGTTGCACACTGGAGTCTTGCTTCCCTCATTATTTAAAATTAATGTTTAGATTTCCACAACTGCACCAATTTGCGGTGAACCACTTCACTGTGTCTGGTCAGGATGGAGTTTCCTTTAAAGCAACCCATAGAGTGCTGTGCTTTTGACTGGTGACCAGAACAGTGTTGATAACACACCAAGGTTTTAGCTACTGCTGAACAGTACTTGCACAGCATCAAAGCCTTTTCTCTGTCCTACTCTGCCCCCTTGGTGAGTTGGCTGGTGATGGGCAAGAGATTGGGAAGGCATCAGTCTGCTAGTGGGAGGTGGTGAGTGATTGCCTTTGCATCACTTGAGGGTTTTTTGTTTGGTTTGGCTTTCTTTTTTTGGGTTTTTTTTGGTGCATTTCTTTTCTTTTTCTTCTTCACTCATTGATCTGTCTCTATCTCAGTCCTTCAGTTTATCTCACTTTTGCTCTTCTGATTCTCTGTCCTGTCTCACTGGGGAGAGTGAGAGAGCAGCTGGGCAGGGGTTTAGCTGCTGGCCAGGGTTAACACTCTGCAGTCTGGTGCCTCCTTGTTAAGCTAGTCCATAGCTCTAGACACATGATGGGAGCAAGCAGAGCCGCTGAGCCTGCAGCAGGAATTAAACTGGCATACGCAGTGTGCACACTCTCCCATGCTAACGCTAGGGGCTAGAGCAACACTTGACATATCTTGGCTCCTTCTCTCTAAGTAGAATATAGAAAACAGCATGTGAAAATGTGTAGTCCCTTCTGGACAAGATCAGGAAAATAATCTGTATTGTTGCCCACATAAAGTCCTGGAGGCCCTATCTCAGAATTGCGTAGGAGATAAAGTGTAGCTGAAAGTGTCTTAAAAGTCTAACTGGCTTCTGGAGTTGCTCTAAAAAGACCTTATTATCTGTTTCAGTCCACAAAACAGCCTGGAATATAAGCACGTAGAGTTTAGAATTATCTTCAATTTATTTTTTTTTTCTGTGGGATGTCTTCTTTCTGAAAAGGAGGTAGACTACAGTTTAAGATTTGTAGAATTATTTCAGCTTTCAGCAGAAATACGTATTGAGAAAGAAAATATTTATGCTTTGAGAATAGCAACAGAGTGAACTTGCCCCAGTCCACAGTGAGAGCAGTGGCTCCAGGGCTGTTGGTACTGATACAGTAGCTAAAATGATTAGCCCTGCTGAGAAGTGCCTCAGGTCAGAAGCAGAGATGTGCTAACGGAGGTATCCTGCATTCAAAACCTGGGCTGGGATTTTTTTGTGGCTCTGCTCTGCCCTACCAGGTCAGGGCTCTTGGAAACACACTCCACCACATGCTGAAGACATGTCCTTAGCTAGCTAGGCATTGCTGATCTGTGTGCAGGAACACTGATGCATTCTTGCAGGCAAGTTTGTAATAATTATCCCAAGATCCCATGCAAATTTTAAAGTTCTGTAGATTTCATGCATTTTTTTTTAAGTCTGTTGTTGTGTCTTCAGAGTGTGGGTGGAAGTGTAATAAACACAGTATTCTGAGATTAAATGCGTGGGATAGAGGTAAGGGACTACCTCACTCTTGCAAGAATGGAGAGAAATATGTACAGCACAACTCTGTGTACACAGGTTACAGAAAGTTCCTCTAGGGAGGAGATAATCAGTGATACCCAGGTAGCCTGGACTCCTGAGAATAGTATTATACCCATACATACATCCATACATATATGCTATATATGCATTACAGAGTGAAAGGTCTTCTAAGACTTATCTAAAATTAGACAATGGCTACCATGCACAATTGGCAAGTATCTGATGTGTGAAATCAGCCCTCTGCAAGATCTAAGAGAAAACAAAAGCTGAGACAAACTGAGCTCTGTTGGCCTCTCTAGTCTGATTAGTCCATGCTGTCACTTGAAGTGAAGCTGGATCTTTGGATGTCATTCTTCTGTTGTCTTACATGGTGACATTAGATATTTCTGCTTGTTCCCATTAGTGCTTCCTTGGAGTCATAATTAATTTATATTAGCAAAGATAATTTCCATTTGCTATGACAGTTCTCCAGCTCCCTCAGGCTTCTTAAATAATAATAAATTATCTAAATAAGCATTACTTCACTTCTGGTCTAGTCCCTAAACCTATCCAGTAATGCAAGTTTAACAAATTGGAATTCAAACAGTCCGCTGGTCCTCACCTTTATTCCTAATGTGGCTTGACTTCAGTGGCTTTTTTTCCCCTTGCAGAGATGTGCCAATCCACTGACCATAACAAGTTATATTTGGACACCTACACATGCTTTTGCTGAGAGGATTAAAAGGGGGAATTTATAGCTTCCCAATTAGATGGAAGAATCCAATTTTCATACTTGCATGCACACACAAATGATTAAGAGAAATGACATGTTTTGTCCTCTTGACTACAGTCAAATTCAACGATTAGTGTCCCAAATCCATTTTGTCAAATGTTGAACTCATTTTATTTAGCATAATTGCTCCATCACTCATAGTTGATCTTACATAGTAAATAAATGGGTCCTTGTCAGCAGAAAAAGTGATGGGGAAAACGCAAATTGTTGGTTGGAAATGTTTTGTTGATCTTGCATTTCAGATTTAACCCAATCACTTAAAGATTTTTTTCTTAGCTGTGCAATAGTAGAAGCCCTGCATGCACAGATTCGTTCAGGTCATGCTCCATCACTGTTTGCCACTGACAATAATTGCTACCATTTTATTTTCTGACAAACCCTCCATTTTGAGGATTGTGGTTTGTCATCTCTGTGAAATAAACTTGACTCTTGTACTCTCTTATCTCTCATTTCTGCAGAGATAAGTGTCCACTTTCCCAGAATCCAAACTGCAGCAGCTGGAGTGATTAATAAGCTTGATGACAGTCTCTCAATAAACAAATGAGTGGAATAACCTCAGGGAACCAAGCATTTTCCTGCTCTCCAAAATGGATGTATGATTGTAGAATGAACAGCAATCCTAGCTGTATCATACCTTGCACAGGTGACAGAACTTGTGACTACTGAAAATGGAGATGTTTTGGGGTACTAGACATCTTTTGCCTCATTTAACCTCTTTTCTCACCTCTTAGAATCTTCTCAGCCTCCTCTTCCCAGAATCAGGCACATCAGCCCTATACAGCTGCATCAGAAGCTGTGCTCCACATCAGCACTCCTGATATTGCCTCTCCTAGTTAGAGTAAAGCAAGAACAGACAATTATTTCTCCAAGACATAGCTGACATGTACTGCAGACAAAGCCTGTACTGGCTTGCCTATGTCTTCTGATAGGATTATATGAATTCTGCAGTGTTTCAGCTTTACACCTGAGGTGGGTGGATGTATCATCTACCCAACCATTTCCGTTCAGCTAGCTCACAAGCTAGGTGAACCCACAGCTGAGGTTCTCTGCACTGAGTCTCCAGAGAGTCAGTCCTTCTGCCCCCTGCTGTGTGCATACATGGAAGGATGCAAAACATAAAAATATGCATGTGTAATTACAGATGGAGGAAGAGAAGATGACAATACATATAAAGAAGTTAGACTGCATGGGTGCATGGAATGTGAACCATTTATGTATATAAATTGTGAGGGAAGATTTATATGAGTAAAGCGTGGCCTCCCCTGCAGTTTTTATTCTTAGTCAAGGACAGACAAACTCATGTTTTAAATAGAGATGAAAGATTCAGTGCTTTTAGGTCGGTAACAAATGCTTGTCCACTCCATTCTTGTCCTTTTTCCCATCTGGCATCAAGTCATAGTATGGAGACATACTCTCCATATGAGATGTGGTAATGTAAGATGGATTGAGTACCATAGGATCTCAGACAGGGAGAGGTGCTCACTTTTTTCCTGGGGTGCTACATCACAACTTTTCCATGATATGGATCTTGATATCTGTCTCAAAGGCTCGCCACATGGGAAAGTAAGTCTCTACCATGGGGAAAATGAGTTCACCATAATGTGAAGGCAGGAGCTGAGTACTAAAGGAGTAATTTAAAACTTATTTCACTTTCTGCTCCATTCCAACCCTACACATCTGCATTAGTCCCTGTTTTCAGCTGTTCAGACAGCGCAGACCTTTGCACTGAAAAATGCCACTGTTTCAACTCCAGAAGTTCTAATGTCATCAATTTGATTACAGATAAGACTGAAATCTTGGAGCAGAAATAATGAGAAAATATTTGTGGTATTCTTTATCTACCTTGCAGTTTTTACACAATCAGAACACACTTTTATCATCTCTCCCAACTGGACCTGAAACAAGGTTGGAAACTTTGTAGGATCTTTTATTTTTTATCAACTAAAAAATATAACCACTGTTTTGAGCACCTGAAGTTTTAAATAAATCTCCAGAAGTCACAAGACTTAAGATAAAATTAAAAAAAAATGGGAAACACTGGACCAAACAACATAAAAGTTGACCAAGTTCAAAAAGATCTTGTCCCAAATCATAGAAGGAGAAGAATGTATAGAAGGAGAAGAATGCATAGAAGCAGAAAAATGGGAGAAAAAGAATAGGAGTGCCAATAGTAAGAAAGCATAGTTACTTCAGAAAGAGACAAAAGCAAGCTTGGGTTAACCAAGGACAAATCCTGATTTTAATAACTCTGAATACTCTGACTGTAGCTTGTCCCTGCTGCACCCTTGAATGAATCAGATCTAAATTGCTCATCGTTTCCCATACCTGCCTGTCAAAGCCTGCTCCTTCAACTGCAGCCACTGCTGTGTGATTCTCCCCTGCGGTACCCTCCAAGCTGTGCCTCTCCATTGTTATTGCAGAACCTCTTTTGTTTTCCAAAATCTTGTTCATGATCAGATGCTCCTGGTCCCTCATCTTGCAATGCCAAGCTGACAAGGAAGTATTAAATATTATTAATGTTACTATTTAAGAGATGCAGGGTCTCCCTGTATTTGAATACAGTATTTTTATACATGCCCATAAAAATGCACCTAGAACTCTACCTAGCTCTAGCTATCTTTGACTACTGCGATGGTTGAAGTTTCAAAGCAATAAAATAAAAAAATAGCCATGTTGTTAGTATATAGCAACAAATATACAGTAAAATATAGGGTCCAAATCTTTTTAATGTCTTTCATGTCTAGGTTTTTAATGTCTTTAATGGAAACTCTGGTACACGAAGAAACTTGTCTAATAGTTAAGTAGCGAAACATCTGAAGATGGCATTATTCTCATACTTCTAGGAAATGGGCAAATGAACAGTAATAAAAAGTTAGGAAAGTGGAATAAAAAAGAAGTGGAATAAAATACTAATCTTCATCAATTCACTCTTTTTTCCTCTTTTCAGAGCCTAGAATGAAAAAACTAAAGCTTTGAAAAACATGAAAAAACTCACCTCCATATGCTTTGTCAGATGAATTTGTATTTACATGTCCAAGTCTTACATTTCTAAGCCTTACAAAATATTTTTGACTCTTACAAAGTTAGTTTGTTAGTTTTGGGGGTTTTTGTTTTTTGGTTTTTTTACTTTATAAAGTAACAGAGCTGATATTTTCTGTTTTCTCTTCAGTTTACCTGTTACAGAAAAACTGTAGCAGACAAAATACATGTAAGTGCCATAACATGCAAATTCAATTTATTTGTAGGTATATTAATCTATGTATATGTGTTGATATTAAAACTATTTTAAAAGTATATTTACTTGCTTTATAAGAATGTGTAAAGACACTTTCTGTGTGCAAATTAAATTATATATAATTTAATTCTCAATCTGGAAAAACTAAATAGAATTTCAAGAATTAAGTAACAATGGCATATATTCTAATTTTGCCCCTAACAGCCTTTCTTTTAAAATTAAGTTATTTTTCAATAAATCTTGCAGCTGACAGAAATCCAAGTGGTAGAAAGCTAAAGCTGTGCCAATTCTAAAAAAAAGGGAAGGGGGAAGATAAAGGGAATTACAGGCTCACAAGTCTCAAATTCAGCCTAGGCGAAACAATGAAACAGCTGGTATGAGGCTTGACTAATAAGGAAATAAAGAAAGACATTATAACTAATGGGAAGCAATATGGAATTATGGAAAATTGATTTCCTCTAACTAACTTGATACCTGTTTAGATTAAAATGCTATTCAGATTGATACAAATAATAGTCTTCATGTAATAAACTGTACAAATATTTTCCTTTGAATTTGATTTGATATTGCAGAACTATTTATTTAAATGCAGCAAATAGCCCACAGTAAATGGATGGAATATGTTCTGCCTATAGATGTCACACAGTAGTCCAGAGGGTTTATGCAGGGCTTGGTTCTTGTACCTTTCACAGCCCAATGTCTTTAGCCATGCCTCATATAAATAAATAAATAAACAGACCATATCATGATTACCAATCCATATGGAGGAAAAAGAAAGATTGAAGAAATTATAAATAATGAATGAGATGGAGAGCTATGTGGTTCTTTTAGTAAGTAGGGCATAAGTAAAGGCATTTTACACAGAGATGGAAAATTCTGAATGCAGGAACAAAGAGTCAAAGCTGCATTTCTCTGAGGAAGCTTTGCCTCTGAAGCAGTAACTCTGAGAGACCCAAGGATACCTATTTCTCCCCTCTCCATGTCCCTCTTATAGAGGCTTTCTGGTACTTTCCCCTACCCAGCGGGTTGCACACAAGAACCTTTACTCCAGAGAGATAAGTGGTGGTGGCAGCCTTACTGCAGGAGACATGGCTAGAACATGATCCAGTGGCTGAAAATGGAAACTAAACCACAGAAAAGGGGAATTTAACTCTCATTTTAAAAACAAAGTGTAACTAAGCTTTGCAAGGACACTTTAGTGCCTGTGATGGGTTCTCTGACAAGTTTGAATTAAAGCTGTTTGTAATTTAAATTTACTGGAATCAGTAAAAGTATTCCTAGGAGTCTATGCTGTACAGGAGGTCAGACTACTTTGTCACAGAGGTAACTTCCTCACCTTATAAATAAAAATTATAATACCCTCTATACATTTCTTAAAGCCCAGTATCTGGGAAACATGATTACATGGGATTTTTAACTTCCCTTTAAAAAAATTAATAAATTGCATAAAGCTAGAACCAAGCTTAAGAAAGCAGAAGGCAAACGGACATAACTTTATAGTTGTTTTTAAATAAATCTTACAACTTCTGAGAAAAACCACAGATGTTCCCAGTTTTCTGCTTCATCCATGGTGGCTCCCCCAGGCAGCAGTACTAACGTGTTTCTTTGAAGAATGTGTTGTATTTATCTATGGGAAGGCAAAACTGGTTTTCAGTATAATAAGCTATTTCTTCAGTTCATATTAAAGAGCAAACATATGAAATTATCAGGTCTCATCTCACTTTGCAGCTCTGCTTGATGATATCAGGCTATTCTTTCTCCACATTTTTTCTATTATATTGGGGGACTGCCATAATTGAGACCTTGCTGCATACTTATTTCAGTCTTTGAAAGTTTTTCTTGGAGTCACAGAGTAAGAATGACAAGTTATGGGCTGAGCACCAGGTCCTTACAGACTTGTTGGCAGCATAAATACCTTCCATTCCTTTAGATTGAGTCGTCTTCTAAATATTATACACTTGAAACAGTAGAAACGAATCCAATAATTAACTATACTATAAATATAGTACAAAACTTAAAGCAGAAATCAAATCTACTGTAAGTAAAATCTGGGCCCTACCTCATTAAAGAGTAGTCTTATTTATAATATCAGCAAAGCTGGATATCGCTTTTCTTTTTTCCACTAGTTGTTATCTGGCATTGTCTGAGTTTCTTGTGTGCTGTGAAAGCTGGAACATTTCTTTTCCTGGAAAAATAGTGACTGCCCTTTCAGAGCTTGTGAATGGCCTCTTACTGGAGCAGCTCTGTGCAGCTCTGTTATTGTTTGTCTCTTTAACAATTAGCATTCAAAATAAATTTCTTAGAGAGGGTCAGCTCAGAGGCTACCCTGGTGTTTCACTGGCCTTTTTTCAGCTTCCCTTTCCTCCTCAAAATGTAACAGGTAGGTAACTAATAGAAGAACACAGCCTTTGTGTTTTATGTGTAAGGCCATTAATTTGAGTCCCAGAGATGGATGGCTTTCCAATCCACTCTCCTTTGTGGTACTGCATCTGTGATTACCCTGGAGAATAGAAAAAATGAAAAAGTAGCTCCCTCACCTCTTTTCTTTATTACTGCAGGCACAGAGTATCATTATCAGCCTTAGAGTTGATATAAGAAGAGCCCTCAGGTTAGTGGAAGTACAAGTAGTGAAACAGTAGCTAAAATTCCTTTTGGGCCCTCCCTCCCCACATGATATCACCTGTACGGTTTATTTCGAATCACTTCTCTACTATGTAGCAGTCAAACAAGATTCAACAGCCTGGAGTATATAAAAACAAATTTGTAATAATAATCAAACCTGTGCTTTCTATAATAAAACTCCAAATCAAATATTTTCTGGTTAGTGTTAATACAACCTATTCTGTGTTCTATACTCATAAACAAACTTATTATTTCCAAGTTCCTATTAAATAAATTAATTAGTTAGGAAATTAACAAACATTAACAGTATGCCAGTAAACATTCAATAGGGAAATGGATTTCTCCAATGCCGTGGGTTTTCTTTTATTTAGCAGTCATCCTTAGCTTAGGTTGGATAATTTTTCTTTCTCATACTAAATTAAGAACTTGATTACATCACCCTATTCCTAATTAACTAAAGGGACAGTAAATTCAAGAAAAGCAAGTAAAATCAATATTTTTGAATTTGTATGAGAAAGGAATTCAGGACAAAGTCAGAAAAAAAGTGGGTACCTTGAGATTCTGCTACATACTTGCCTCCTGAAAGACAGTGGCTAGACTTGCAACTTAAAATGTTGAAATCTGGAAAATTCTGCACTCTGGGATATTCAAGCATTAAGATATTTCCCATAGAACAAGAACAACAAAAATCATTCTTTTGTCTGTAACTGCAATTTGATGAACCGTTGTTTATAGATAAATGAAATAGTCTCATCAAAGATTACCATTGTTATAATGACACTATTGCTTTGATAATATTCATTGAAATATAGTAAGGTACGTAAAGTGTATCTAGTGCACTTAAATTTCCTTATATGCACTATTACTAACTAATGAGAAAGGGCAAGATTTAAGCTTGAGTCATGTGGTCTGAACTACCTCTTTCACTACATGTATAGTTCATGGAGAGAAACTATTTTTGATGCTTGCTTTATGATGAGATTAATTGTTCTTGAAGTATTATTTCCCCTCCTCCCCACCCCCATTATGAAGGGACTCCAAGGTGATTAGTTGAGATTTGAACCCCTAACTTTTAAGTGCCTAGATTAAGGCAGATGAATCTTTCACATCATGACTATGTCAAAATTAAGTTTTTTGTCCTTCAAAAGTGAAAGTATTTAATAATTTTTTTGTCAGAGGTTTTGACAGAACATACACACCAACATTTCTCTTGGAAAAGTGTGACCAGCTGTATTATCAGCATTACTGTTAATTTTTTTAATTCCCGTTCTGTCTGGTAGCCTGGATCTAGAAGGAATGGCACTAATATGAGCTGAGACTCTTGCTATGGAGCTTCACACTTGTGCAGGTACCTCTGCGGATGTGTGTTCACTAAGCCTTAAAGTACTGATGAAATCATAGAGAAAGGACATCTTTTCTTCTAGCTTGGCAAAAGGACATTCCACATGGGCAAGTGCTGCTTAGTGTGCTTATAATGGAGAGATGCTAGTCCACACCTCCCCTCTATTAGGGGATAAAAATTCTGATTACTTGAATTATGAGACCAGAGTGAATGACTTTCTGCTTCTCACATAGTGATGTTTTTCAAAAATAGAAATGTTTTTCAAAAATGCTTCCCTTTAACCTGACCCATTTTCTGAGCTTCACAGTACTTTTGAAAACATAATTTTGTGATCCTGGTCCTTCATTAGACAAGTCTTGGCTATCAGTGACCATATATGACATTCAGTGATAGGCAAGATCAAATCCCTATTGTTTCCTGAAAATCAAGTTAACTATGGAGAATCCCCCCCATGCTTTCACATTACATTTTCATTCTTTCATGGGGTTTTGTATGTTTTCTAAAAGCATCAGAATGCAAGATCCACCAGATGTGTTTCAGCATTTGATATTTAAGCAGTAATGAGTACACGTGAGCTGTGAAGCATGCAGCTGGAATGTCACTTTAATTTGCTTCTAGCTTTCCTTGGGTAACAGTGTATTAACTCTCTCCCCCCTCCTCCATACATGCCTTCTGTTCTTCTACGTTTTCAATACAACATCATTTCACACCCTTGACTGATTACACCCTCTTCACATCCCCACGCTTCCTTTTCGCTGTCTGTCACGTTCTGCACCTGTATCCACAAAGAAGTGTAAAGGGAATGTGAGTTGCAACCTGGGGAATATTTTTTTGATAGATAGTTGAACTTGTCGGGAACATTCTCATTGCAAAATTACAGTTTTCATCATGCCTTTCAGCCATCACACCGAGTGAGAGAGATTTGTCCACCGTTGCTGTTTCCTATTCAACAACTTCCTTTTAAAAACAGTGTCTGTCCAAGTGGTTTCCTACCACTTAGCTAATGCGGCCAAGGGATATTCAGCTATAATAATCTGTACTTGCAAAAGGATGTAATAATAGCAAAAGAAAGAAATAATAGCAAAATATAGCGTCCTTATACGGTTGCATGGGACATGATGCACACAGCAGGGAAAAAGGGCTTTTTCATTGGACATAGAACTGAGAGTAGGAACATTGCTGAGATTGAAGAGATGGCATATTGATTGTAGGTTAGGGAAACTGCTTTTTTAACATTCACTTGTTTTTTTGATCAATATGACAGTCTCTGGATTATGTACATAAGATTCTACACTGAATAAGCACTATTTAGGCAGTAACTGAAGGAACAAATTCAGGTTCTGTCTTGGTTTTTGTTTCTGTTTGTGCTCTTAGAAATACTCAGAGTATTTTCCAGATACTCAAATAAACTGGTATCATACAGTGGTAACTTAGAGAAAGAAAAGATGAAACAAAATCCTCAGTCAAATTATCAACATTTAAAGCATAAAATTTCACATGTTCACCATAGAATAGAAAAGGTGAAAACAGGGCAAGGGGCTAGATGTCATGATTCCTCTTGCTATTTTACTCTTCTCTCTGTTTCTTACTGAATAGGGAAGGTTTTACATCTGTCCTAGGAAAGCCTTAGATATTTAAGTTATTTATTTACTCCACAAAGTTTTATGCTGATGGAGATTGTAGGAGTCTTTTCTTAAAAATTTTACTCTTTTTCTTCATAGGTTTAAATAAGCGTTGTGTCTACTGAAATAGGAATAAGGGTATGGAGTAGAATTTCACTGATACCAACCAATATAAAAGAACAGAAAACAGAAAAAGGGTGCTACAAGTCACTATCCTGTGATTTTGGCACAGGACCTGTCAGGTATACAGTATAGACAATATTGCAGGTAGTAGCAAATTGGTTTGAGCCCAAATGGACTTTTTCCTTTGTTTTAGTAAGAAACCTCCCCAATTTCTCAATTTAATCTAAAATGTTGTCTTCATTTACTTTTGAGCTTATGTAACTATTTTAACAGAGCTCTTAAAATTTAGAAGAAAGAAAAAATAAGAAAAAAGAAAAAGAAGAAAAGTGCTGTTTTGAAGCAAAAAGTTAAAGTTTCCCTCCAAAGATAGCAGAATTAATACTGAAAATTTCTCATCATCCCTGATTATCCACTGATTTCCTTTCCAGAACTGTAACCTTGAAAGGTTTCTTATTCTTCAATGAAATTTTACCATTAACCATGAGTCAGCAACTTTTAGGAAATTAGTAATTAACACATCCAGTCACATTTAAGAGATATCAAAGTCACAGCAGTCCAGATCTGAGTTTTTCCACTTCATGGGAATTATCATTAGCAGCCTCAGTGGAAGGGAATACAGTCCTGAATCATTCCTTCCATCGTGGGCTGAAAACTCAAGTGGAAAAGCTTAATTGAAAGTACTTATTCTACAGTTATTTCTTGGAGGGAGAGGGAAGCCAAGATTTAGAGACTGGGACCTTCCCAGGGCTTTATACACTGAGTTTGCCTTTGCATGTAAATTTTTTTCTGCATATTCCTGAGTCTTTTGTTTCCCTTTTTAATGAACCTATCAATTAGGCAGATGAAGCAAGAATACCATAACAGAAATAGTGAAGTTTTCAAATTCTTTAATAAGGGATGTAGTTCCTTAGAGACTTGGCATAAAAACTTCCTAGTTTTCAGAAACAGGGAGGTTATTAACTATTTCCTGCCTCCATGTTAGCCATGTAAGTTTTTCCAGGGGCGAGAGCAGGAGTAGTAAACTCACTGAATCACAGCTGGCAATGACAAATGTTTTAAGGTTCTGAACTGTGATGCTCTGCTCTTGTGACTGACACTCCATGGTAACTATGGCCAGCAAAAGATGAATGCGTGTTCTTTTCTGCTGAGTGTCTCCATAGAAGTGCATGGAGATGGAATAGAACTGGGTAGGATTGACATAGTGGTCTACTGAATATTAAAATTACTTTGAAAAGCCATGGGGAAATCTGGATCTAACTAAAGCTGTTGGAATGGTTCCTCTGTGACATAACGGAGCCAGGATTTTATCTCATAGAAGGCAAAGATACAAGTTTTCCCTTCAGTTCTATACCAGTATCCAAGAAACAGGGAAAAAAACCTTCTATTTTCTTCTTACTTCTATTTTCTGGTTTTATGTGATTAGACTGGGCTATGCTGAACACAGAAATCAAATATAAATCAGTTGGAGATGCTGCAAATGACTAGAGAATATAAAGATATTAACAGCCTTAATCTGAGGTCTTTTATTTTCTCCTACTTTTGTCAATGCATATTTTAAGGTCCTACGGCATTGTTATGGTCACCAGGGCCCAGAGCTTCTGCACAATACACACTCTACTACCTCATCTAGGATGTCCTTTAGTGACAGAAAATGTTCTGTGAAACTATTCCGTTCTCAGGCTGAATTCCTATGTCAGTCGGTGCACACTTCCTGAGGGTGACTCCTTAAGAATGGGATTTAAGGATATGACCAACTTCAAGTATCATGTAGTGGTCATAAGCTTATTGAGATGTACAGTGGTTTTGTTAGTTTTGACCACTATATTGTCTTAATAATGCCACAAATATGCCACAAATATGCCACAAATAGCTCACTCTCCTACCCTCCTGTGTATGATTACACCAGAATGCACTGCAGGCAGTAATCACACCTTCCTCATTAAGGCCCCAATCACTGCCAAGCAGATAATTCCACACAGCAATTCAGTTAATCAAGTTTCAGGAAGAGCTGAGCCAGCAGATCTACTAAGGAGCCAAGGAAGCCCTATGGTTACCTAGCTCTTTATAAAAAAATGTTCCTGATGTCTTAGAAGTACAAATTCTGGTACCAAACATCTAATACATGGCATACACTCAAGAGCTGGGTCTGCCATGAGAAAAGACAAAGCGCTTTTATTAGCTGCCTAAGTATACGAGTTCTCAAGTGACTTCTTAATAGGTTTCCCAACAGACCAGCTCAGAGGCCTGACACGGCTTCTAATAAAGCTCCTCTTACACTGACTTTATGCCATTTAATTTGCACTCTCAATTAAGTATGGGTTTCCTGATATTTCAAATTAGACGAACTACACTGTAGCTCACTGCTGAATTTAAACTATATGGAATATTTAGAGTACATGCTACTTGTAATATCCAGTTAAGGTTCTTCTCTTCAAGCTATGTCTCAATGTGTAAAGTCATGACTAACAAATGCACATAGAAAGTGTGAATACTCTTGAAGAATCTTAAACTTTAACTGCTTTTATCCTTCCATCTTTGGTTTCATATCTTTCAGAAGAAAAGAAAGATTGGGGTCCAGTTCATAACTGAAAGTGTTTATATTACTGAACCCAAAGAGGCACAATGTCTGAATCTAATTTTTGTTAAATGAGAGTTCCTGGTTCCATAGCATCTGTTAAATTCAGCATTTACCAGTCCAAATTAAAGACACACACACACTACTAAAAAAATTCTTATTTCTAAAAAATGTTGGGGAATATTCATTAATGTTGCATGCAGTTGAAATATTTTAAACTACTTAGAAGGGACATGTTTTGGGCCACAGAACAGAAAATTCTTTCTAGTAACAGGAAAAGCTTGTTCTATATTGTCTGATAATCAAATAAATAAATCTACCTCAGAAAATACAAAACTCAAAATATGAGACCAGAAATTAATCTCTTTTGCAGAGTAAACTCAATTGTACATGTATGGTATGCTGCTCCAGCATGCAGGATACTAGAATCAAGGTACATCAGGGCATGGGTATCTGCCTGGAATTACCCAGCAAAAGGGAAGTCTCCTCAGTCTCTTGACTTTTAAGTTAACTCAAACATGTTTTTCGGATATAATGTAATGTCTCTGTGTGTAGATGTACAAATATAGGTGTATGTCAGCTTATATCAATATTTAAAATAATTATTGTAAATTGCATCCACTTCTTAAATATTGTTAAAATCTGTTATACAGAGATTAAATCATTAGAATGCATTTTTTGAGATGAATTACTGGGCTTTTTCTTCTTTATTATTTTAAAGAATATTATATTTTGACAGATTATAGGAATATTAAAATAGATATTCATTCCTTATCTCTCATGTGGTAAGTGAACAGTTCTATTACAGAATCTACTTGTAAAATAAATATTAACACTAAAATTAATTACTTCTTCAGTGCTTAAGCCTGAAAGGACTGTTTCTAGCTTTTAATTGAAGAAAGCAATGTGGTTTTTTTTAAAAGCAGACTGATTATTTACACATCCAAATCATTACAAATTTTTCTGAATATACCGAACATGTTAAACTGTTTGTCTCCATAGTAACAATGGTTAATCAGAAGACCTTTTGGAGTCATCAACTCAAGTGTATACAAGAAGTGCAAACTGAAAACAAACCAGTAAAGAAATAAATTCAAAAGCAAGTGTAAGAATAAGTGACACTAAAACCTGATCTAATTTAAACAAAAAATGTATATCATTTTGTAGAAGCAATTAAAATGAAATCCCTTTTTTTTTTAATTTTAATAAAGTCTGTTGATACCAATATTTCAGCAAGATAACTGGTCTTATCCATAACTACTTCAACTTTCTTAATATATCCTTAACATATTAATACCCAGGACTGCCAGATCATTGGGCATCTGGTTTGACCCATGATATGTCAAGTACATACTTTTCGTAGTAGGGGTTGCATACAGACTCAAATGAATATTTAATATTTCAAGATGCTTTGGAAGTTCTATCTTTTTACAATATCTTATAGCTTTTCTTTAGGAAATTATTCCATCTCCAGCTGGGCTTAACAGGTCTTTGAAAAATGTGGAAAAAAAAAAGAAAGCAGAGAGATCAGGAAACATTGGTTTTCCGGTCCTGTAAAAACTTGCTTTTTAATTTTTTTTACATTACACTGCTTTTATAAGAGAACTGCCATCACCCTTTTTCCAACTAACATTTAGAAAAATTTTGTCAATGTGCCAGAATGACAGCTGAACACAAATTGTTTGTCTAAAGATCTCTCTGGTCTACCTCGAAGTATTATCAAAGCCCTGCACCACCAACATCTGCAGCAAAAAAACACTCCTAAAGGGACATGAGAAGATGAGATGGAGAAGACCTGAAAGAATATTTCCTTCACCTGTCTTCACATGCTGCCTGAAATTATCCCCTCAGATATGTTTGTCTGCTGGGTGAAGAATACCGGAGGGAAGAGAGCAGTGTTTCCCTCCATCAATACCTCAGACTGAGAAGATTGCACCAGGATGACTGTTTGTGCCAGTCATGTAGCTTGAATGGACACTGTAACACTCATTAACACTGAGGACAGTGGTCAAACTAATATTTGATGCAAATGACCAATGCAGTGTAGAATTTGCTACATCTCTTTCCACAGAGAATTATGTTTCTAAAAGTATTATTTAAGAGAACATTATTTACAAATAAATACTACAGAATTATCAGATGTTAACAATAATACTGCTGATGCAACTTCAATGCAGTTCTTTGAACATGTCCATATTTTGTTTCTGCCCACTTCTGTGTTCCCAGGTTTTCAGGAACTCAATACTCCTTACAGCATCTTTACTGACCTGGAAAAGGAAACAAGAAAGATGAGTGATGAGGAATGACAGTGTTATTTCAGAACTGGAACTACAGGAATTCACAGGAAACTTAATTCTTATCTGCCCAGGGAAAAAGGGCTTTTGTTCTGGGACAGATGATAACTCAGGCCTATGAGGAAAATGGCCGAGAGGGACAGCCCACTGTTGCTCCTGTCTGCATGGGGACAGCCTCTCACCAGGTGCTGTGGTGCCATCACAGCCCCTCATTGCCCCCAGCCCATCCCACCACCCCACCTCTCCTTGGCCTCCTCCTTGCTGTCAGGGCTGGGGCAAGGGAGGTGGGCCCAGCATGAAGGTGCAGACATATAGATGTGATGTCTAAGCCCTGGGGAGCAATTCAGGAGTTTAACACACTGATCTAGTGCCACTTTGTCTGTGTGGAAGCCTAATATCCCATGATCCTCATATTCCCTAGCCTGGTTTGTAAAAGGATAATTGAACAATTTCTCTGAATATTAATCAATGTGCAGTTATGCGATATGCTGAAGAAATTGTTTCTAGGTTTTTAATAGCGATTAAATATGTGTTTAACAAGTGGTGCAATACTTCTAAAAGAGAAATTAAGAAATTCCCAGTTGTAATCAGATGAAATTCACATGGTAACCCACTTCAGCCTGGAATTCTCGAGCAGAATGCATTCAAACTCTCCTAATTATTTGTTGTTGTTACTAAGGTGGAAAAAGTTTGGAATTCCTGAGTAAAAAAACATTCTAAAATAACACTAAAGTTATTTAAAAGTGAACTTTTAACCCTTGTATACTTTTCAACTGTTGAATTTCATTCCCACCTACTTAAAATCTCCATTCCTTAAAACCAGTGATCTATGAGATTCACCCGTCCCTGAGAATGTTGATTAAACTTCATACCCAACATTTTAGATACATTTTTTCTTCAAGCAGCGTATATTTTAGTCTGCATGTTATTCTCTCAGGTTCCAAGTCTGCCTCAGAAACAATAAGGGCAGTATAAAAGGTGAGGAAGAATGATATTCAGAAAGAATCAAAAGTAAATAGTATTGGTAAATTGAAAATTATGAAGCACTGTGATGATTACAGAATTTCCAGGATAAATCTGCAGCCATTTATGTGAATGCTGAGTATCAGATCAGTTCACCTACCACCAAACTGAATGTTTGAAATTATCAATTAAGATTATTGTATCTTAATTGTCGTCTTTAATATGAAGATGTTTAAATTGCTTATAAAATATTATTTAGACTATCAGATTATAAATTGCTTAAAGGACAAAACACGGACAAAAACCTATTAAACTTTTTTCCTGAAAACTTAGTCTCTTATCCTGCAGTGTTATAAACTTCTGTATTATAAGTGGTGCCATGCATGAACATGCTTTTTCAATTTGTTCTAGAAACATGGATCATGATTAATATTCACATTGTTAAGTTATAGAGATTTAAGGTTGTGGAGCCACTGTTCAGCCCAACACAATGCAGTCCTCAGTCCCTGGCTCTATGACTCTTATAAATTTGCTGGCTCACACTATGTGTGCCTTATAACCTGGCTTAACCTGCATTATCTGCATGAAGGGTAGGGAAATGAGGTTCTATATCCCTGACAATCATCCCACCATGAAACTGCAATGTTAGTGGAGCGTGCACTGGCTTCTGGGAAATGTTCTCAAGTCCCACAGTTTCAATGTAGCTTTAAACGCCTTACATAGCCAACAGACGCCTCAGATGGTGTCCTCGGTCAATTTTGAAAAACTCCAGTGTTTTGTCTTACCTTTAATAGCATGTTAAGTGCTGGCTAAAATGTCTGTCCATCATACAAGTACTGAGGCCTTCATTTTATTTCAGCTTTTATTATCATAATTTATAAGAAAAGAAAATGTTTTAATAACAAGACTGCCAGCAATATAATTGGAAAAAAAAAATTAAATATTTCTGAAAATATTTAAATTACATGTTTGCATCTAAAGTGTGTTTTCCTCATTGCTTTTGAAATAGACTTGAGGTACAGAACACTCAAGATTCACAGTTTCTACACTGCCACTGCATTTTAAATTAAAATGACATCACTAGGTGATCTGTCATGACTTCTTGCATATCACATATCACACCCCATTGCATTTTATTTAATTACCCTTTTATTAAGCCTAATAATTTATGATTTATTTATGTCTTGTCTTTTTAGCAAGTGCTAAACTTCAGAATAGACCTTTTTCTTCAATTATTCTGCTACAGTCCAGAAGATCTGAGAAGTCATTTAGTTAATTTAGCTAGAAACTTATGAATGTTCTTCATTATTATGTTGCTTTTGAGTCTCTGGATAATCTCTGCCAGCATTCCATGCTCCATTTGAAATTCAGATAAACAACATCTTTCCATTTTTTAGGACTGAACTTTATTACTTTTATTTTCACTGCAGATGTAAGTAAAACATATTCCTCTCATTTCCTCATAACAGAAGTATCCATTTGACCGCTACTATTAAGAATGGCAGCCTTTACCTAGAGTACAATTTTCCCCCCAGGGTGCAACACGGTCTTTCAATTTTACTGATGCAAATAGTACAGATAGGAAGAACACCTGTAGTACTACTGACACCAGCAACTACCTACCACTGCATTTTTCCTTTTCTTTTCTAGCAATCCTAGAATGTAACAAAATATTTTATCTACAGAGTCACTTCTAGGGAGAAGATAAAATCATTGGTGTTAATGAATATCCCTAATGAATAACTACTATCTACAGAGGATAACTTCTAAATCTGAAATCATGATTTAGGTTTGCATTCATTCATTAATTCTTGTTTATTCTAAACTATAGTTTAATGAGTGCTCTGATTCTTTATGCCCATACTCATTAGTATTCTTTCTTGTACAATGTGAGAAACAGGTAACTAAATTACAATATAATGCATACCTTCAATTTTTAGACACATTTTCCTTGAATAAAATAAGGTTTGCCAGCTGATTTTTTTGCCTCTGCAGCAAACTCAGGTGTAATGTTCAAATCGTAGTAGTGGAGTTACTTTACCTTCTGTAATATAAGTACGTATCTGAGATTCCTTATTTTGGAAACCTGAGACCCATTTAATAAGTAAGTAGTGATTAGAAAGAAAGGATGAATTGCATAGCAGATTTTCATGTGGTCTTTTCACAATACAATAAGAAAACAGTGGATGTCACAGAATTTAAGAACACAGAAAATTGTATCTCAGAACTAGGATATATTGCCTGTGTCTCCCATGTTTCTCAACCTTTTTAAAACTTCGTTTCTTCTCTGTATAAGAACCTGCAGTCCCACGCACCTTTTCCTGTCCAGCTACTATTAACTCAAAACCTGATTTTTCTTAGCAACTCTCTGAGATAAAGGGGAAAACTGTGTCTTAGTTATTTGTGATATGAGCTGCTGCAAACAGAAGGAGGATTTCTGTTTACCTTACTCTCTACAAGCAGGGTTAATTCCTCCTACTGTCATAATTGTCTTGAGCTGTTTAATAGACTTCAGGCCATAATATGTCTGATGAGAAATCCATTTAAATGTACAGCTGAAGAACAAATCATACTACTCTATTGTTACCTTAATAATATGTCTTCCTTAACTTTTTTGTGGGTTTTTTTTTTTTTTGTTAACTATTATTTTTTAACATAGATCCTAAAATAATATGATTTGAATCTATGGAAAACAAAGATGATAATCCCATAATCTAGCATTTTAAAACCTATAATACATCAGCATTTTTCAAAACTTCCAAAACCATAGCACTTCTGCTTCCACAGAAATTGTCAATTATATGCTGGTGTTTGTTGAAAACACAGATGAAGTGATTTTCCCACTGATTCTAAGGAGGAGAAAGTATGCCTGGATTGTCAAGCTCATGGAAATCCTCACATACAGATACATGTTTTCAATTTTTTGGTAACTTTCAGAATATTTGGCCATTGCAATCCCATTCTGAGACCCAGTGAGCGCTGAAAAACAGCGTAACAGAAACTGCTTAATGACCTAAAGGGCTTTCTTAATTGTTTCTGATTCTGAATAAGGAAGAAGCGTAAGTGTAAACGAATAAATGCAAGGCAATTTGTTAAATTTGAAATTATGTTCTCTGTGGATTGTGTCTATCCATTTGGAGTCCCTCTTTTTGTCTAGTTTTATGACTTGTGTCTGTAACAGCTGACAAGATCAAAATCTTCAATTGATTTCTTTTCTTAACACAGCATCCATAAAGCTAGGAAATACTATCCCATTTTATAGGGAAATTAGTAAGGAGGACATTAAATCTCATGACTATGCAATATAGAACACCATAGATAAACCAAATCTGGAACATTTTCACTCCCGAGTCCACTGTTTTGTTTGCAACCATTTTCTCTTGCCTGTTTTCCTATGCAGACTATTATGCCACAGTTGTCTATTTTACAGATATGTTAAGCCACACCTGTGATTCTGAGAGTTCAGTTTATTAATGGTGTCTACTTATGGGTGGGAGCAGTCACTTTATCCATTTGCTGTATCTGACTCTGCTCATATTTTATACAAATTACAAGTGATATAGATGGGCTGTGGGAACATATGGTCAATTATTTTTTCCAGACACCCTTTATCTTTTCTCATAGAGTCATTCTTCACCTACAGAGGGAGCATAAGGACTCTTATCGCTGTGTTTTGTCATATGTGGCAATCATAAGTCCTGCATTTTATATTTTACCCATTATGTTCATTTCATTTGTGGATTCTTTAACGTTCTGCATGAATCCACTTCAACATATTTGAATTACTGAACCCACATTTCTATTGCTGGAAGAAATTCAGAGGGAGTACCATCTTTAGATACCCCCAGCACAACAGCATTATGCTGCTTTGCACTGAATCTGCTGCTTTGCAACAACTGTGATTTATTAGATTTATCTAATGCATGGCACAACCTCCCCAAATGGCATAGACATGACTAAAACATGTAACATGGGATTAGGAATGAGTAGCCAGAAACTCTTCAAACTGGAATTGCATTAACTTCTTGTAGCATGGGATGAAAACTACTATTAAACTCTTCTTACTTATATTCTTTGTAATTTTTTTGCTTATTTGCTACATTTTTCACTGATAAAAAAATATGTGCATTAGTTCTACACACTGTTCAAGAACTATCAGCTTATTAAATATACAATGTACCCATGGGGAAAAGGTACAGATTCCCACCAAAAGAGTGGAACTCTGTGTTCAGCCCTCCCACAAAACCTCATTAATACTGTGGAGATGTTCTCTTTGGAGAATCTATGCCATCCCCTTTCTTTCTTGATCCAACCATTTTTATGTTTTCACATTGGAATTGTGATTTGAATGTTTTCACAACACAAATTGAATGTTTTCACATCACATTGGAATGCAGTCAAAAAATACAGACTACATTCCCTATTTTACTTATAATATATGTAAGATGGTTGGAAATCTTTCATTAGTATCATTTTCTGATAAAAAAGGCATCTGAAAAAAAAATTAAAACCATTTTCTACCTGCTTAAGCCAAATTAGAATACTTCTAAATTTTTTTTATGTCATTTGTCTTCAAGAAAAAATGTAATTGAGTTTTCCCATCAGGTTATTGCCTTTTTTAAGTATTATGTTTGGGGTTCTGTCCTCCCAGATCAGTCAGGGTACCTAGAAGAAAACATCACACAATTCAGTGCTGTTATTCCTCCAGTGTCTTGGATAAGTAAGGGGAATACAGTACTTAAGGGTAGGTCCTGGCACATATAGTCAGGCAGCTACCAAGATCCAAAGTTATGGGGTAATATTATAAAACCATAATTTTGCATTGAATTTAACTGAAAGTGAAACTAAGTTAGGTTGCTAATTAAAGCAAACTGAATTTTGCTTCATTTCCCATTTGGAAGTACCAAACCACATCATTTTGACTTTTTTCTAAATCTCCATCCATTATGGATCAATTAATTTAGAATTTTTATTTCATTAAAAAAAAAGTCAACTCTCACAATTTCATTAAAAATCTTAAATCATTAATAAATTTTTCAGGATTAAAAGCTCTTTTTTTTGCTCTGCTATATATAAATTTCTTTAAAAATTATGTAGTGAATCCTACAAACATTTCCTTAACTTCTCTTGAAATATATAGATACTGGTAACAGTGTTTCATTTCTTACATCATTTTGATCAAAATTTCAATCATTTTAAAAGGGGCAAATTATAGTTTTGCAGTTCGTCTTAGTTCAGGCAATTTTGACCTTTGGATTAGAAGAACAAGCAGAGCTTCTCCAGCTGAGGTCTGCTGTTTGTACCTCACTCACCATGAAAGTTAAAGAGATAGAGTGTACTGAAAATTATTTTGATTTATTAAAGCTGCCTCAAGCCTAGATGTTGCCAAGTTCTTCTAGTCTTTGCTGAATTCTGGTGAAGCTTGGCAATTTCCTGAGGCAACTTTGAAACTGCAGTATGACAGCAAACTTATCATGAAATATCTGTGCATCCTAATATCAATGCCCTATGACACTTCTCAGAGATTTGCGATACCTGTTATACAGATTCTCTCTTCTTTGCAGTATCAAAAACATTCTTTTAACAATATCTGATCATAACAGTTTGACACGAAAGCAAATTTAAAGTGTCTTCTCATGTGGTTTGTTATTCTTTAATCAAGATAGTGCACCTTCCCAGAAGATTATCCCAAAGTGATGTAGTCTACTAATGTATTTCACAAAATCCTTTCTCTTGCAGCTGCTAGACTCTGAGGGTTAGTTTGCTTAAATCTTTGGAGGTCAATGGAATGGGTGAGACTTTTTACCAGAGAATATCCAGGTGAAAAAATGCAAGCCAAAAAAAAATCCACCACTCATATAAGAAAAATTATGAGACTCTTAGGTTACTGCTCAACATCAGATAAAAGAACTCTTTTTGGGGGGGAATTATTCATTGTATTGGCTCAAGTGTGATATTTTCTGATATGATTCCTATAGCTTTTCTACTTCTACCTTATCTTCACTCCCATCCCTTTCTCTCCGTTGTTCAGGCTTCCCATTTCACTCCCAAACACCTCCCAGACCTAGTATTCCTTCTGACGACTGCTCATCTGATCTTAGATTCCATTTACCTGGTGGATGCCAGGCAACACCTTTGACCAGCCTCTACCCAATTCCAGTCTATCCAGTCCCAGTCTTCTCTGAATTTCATGTATTTTTGAATTCCCAATCTTGTCTGAATTTGATGTCCACTTAATATAATTTTGTCTTTGTCCATTACCGAGGTCATTTATTTCTCAACAACCTATGTATATAAATCTGCCTCCTTACTCTTTACAGGTCTGGCTCTTTTGCATTCTGTCTTTAAATTAGTTTTCCCCATTTCTTGGGCTCAAAACGAATGATGGAAGAGTGGAAAAGAAAGGTTACTTGCTTTCATACAGTGCAGTGTCATCACTGCCAACTCTGTAACCTCACCCAGGCCTAAGGCTTTAATAATAAAATATTGAATATTTTAATAAATGAAACTTTATTGCCATAAAATGAAACTTTACTTATCATAAGGACAGTAAAAATCATATTGTTGACATAAAGAATGCATCTGGGACACAACATTCAAGTCCTCAGCCTTTGCAGACAATAGTTTTGAACACAAAAGGTTTGTTAATTTGATTCAGCGTGGGCAAAAGGATGCTTATGCTTTCTCCTTAGGGGTCAAAGATCTATTGCTTCTTTTAGAAAAGCTTAGCTTTTTTCAGGCACACATTGGAGAATGTCTCTAGCCAAAGTTTTGCCTATCTAATGGATTATTGCACGAGCTATCTTTGAATAATACATCTGCAAGAGCTGGTGCTAGGAGGTTCTATATACTAAACTTGATGCCTTCCTTGGCGTAAAATGCTTAAGTAGTTTCATTATGTTTTTCCCAAAGATGACTTTGCAACGGAATTGAAATCAACACTGAAAGTGATTATCTCTATAGTTTAATAGAAGAAAGTCTGATCAACTACTCCAGGGATATGAAGGATTCTGTACAATATCAGTGTTTGACCACCAATATACTTGGCAGTATGTTAAGGAGAGAGGCTGTTCTTCAGTCTGCATGTGAGTAAAAAAATTTTTAACATGAATAAATAAGGTCTTTACATTGCTTGATAAGGTTCTAAAGTGTAATTTTAATACATTACACAAAAATTACACTGTCCACTGGGCTAGCATCTCCGAATTAGAAATAAAATGTTTGTTAGGAAAGAGTGATTTTCTGGGGACTTTTGACATTGAAAATACAATCAACTAATAGGTAAAATAACTCTAGTACATGATCCCAATTGCTGTCCTTGAATGATGTAATTGAATACTCCCCAATGCTATATTTCACTCATTAACGTCCTCAAACACTTTGCTTGGGGACCCAAGCAGGAGAAAAAGCAACGCACATTTAGGCATAGAGTTGGATAAACCAGTCCATACTGCAGGATAGTCTGTATCTATAAGTGTGCATGAGCATTAGGGTAAGGCCGATGGGCTGGGGGCTGGGAGCAATTGAGCAGCTGTGTGGGTTTTAGCTGCTAGCCAGGGTCAACCCACCAGAAAAATGTAAAAGTTTTATGAAGTAATTTATGCACTATGTACATATACATGGGTAGATGGTTTTGTTCTGTGCTTTCCGTGAATCCTGTTGCTACAAATTTGCATAATCTAAAGGGAGGATTTAAAAATTTAACTTCAATATTTATTTTGCAACACTGGCTACTTTAGGCATCTCTACATGAATTAAAAAGTAATCACATCTCCTAAGTGACTCAAAACTGTTAAGAATAAAATACAGTTTCCAAATTGACAAATTCTGCCTGTGTTTCTACACAACTGCATGGTTTTGTGTCAGGTTCCACAACCCGTCATTGGAATAGCTTGCTGCAAGTCTGATTATAACAGAGGATGTATTTTGTTCTTACCTTTGTCACATGTACAATATCTGTATTCCATTAGACCACAAAAAAAATGCTTTTCTCCATCTGTGGATTATTCAGCCTTTCACAAACCATCTCCATGGTTATGCTAGGATTTCTCATCCTTTTTTCTCCTCCATTCCTGACATATAGGTATGAACAGCACATCTTGACAGAAGGTAGAAAGGAATAAACTAAATTACAGAAGAAGTTTGGATAACTAGAACAGTTAATTTTGTTTTAAGATGTCTGTGAGTTGCTATTCTTTCAAATTTTTTTTGAGATTTTTTTTAAAAGTGCATTCTTATTTTTAAATATAAATCTTTAAATTTTGAAAAGACTAAATACCACTCAGTCTATGTAACAAAACTGTCTTGTATCTTTAAAAGAACATGAGTGTTTGTATGTGCCAATGTCTCATTTTTTCTTGGTTATCTTTCCATTCATTTTAACTCTTCTAATCATCACCTTAACTCTCCTGCCTGTTCATGGGTTGTGTCCTGCTTTCCTCTCCCTTCGGGTGATGTATAGTTCTAGCAAGAGAAAGGTCAAATTGTGATCAGGAGAAGCATAATAACCTCACATATCAATGTACATTTCTTCTTTCTTGACAAATGATCGCCATTCCTCCTGAAAATCCCTAGATCACATGGTCCCCTTTGACCTTTTGGTCAATAAATAATGCATTCTCTCTAAAGTAATTGAAGTACCTTATTTGACTGCAAAATCCCTTATCCCAGAAAGTGTGATACAGAGAACAGTGAAAAATTACATTGTGGAAAGACTTCAATTTTACAATAGCTTTTGAATGAAGACAGATTCCTTTTTATTATAATCTTTTTTTTTCTCACTACCCAGTAACTTGATCTGAACTGAACCAAAATACACATCATGTCGTAGACCAAATGGGATTATTTCTTTTTATGGATAATTTGGAGAGGTGTCTAGAAAAAAAAGAATTTAAAATCCAAATATACTTTTTGGGGGATTGTTTCATCACTGCAAAGTGACTTGGTCTGGGAACTGTACATTCATAATTTATTGTGTTAATCAATAACAATTTGTTAGCTGTCTCACCTCACACATCCTCCCATTGCCATATGGAGCTCAATAGGTGACCTAAATTCACAACAAAATTGACAAGACCTATTGACAAACTAGAAGATACCATAGGGTAACCCAGTCCCATAGGGTTTAGGACCCCTTGCTAGGTTTGAGGAGAGACTACAGGAGCCTGTTGAGATTAGAATCATTAAGCATTCTAAGAGCAAAATATTCCACACTTTAAGATCAATGCTAAGATGAACCAGTGAGATAGCCAATACTGTAGGTTTTCTGTTTGCTTTCAAAGAATTTGTTCCTATAAATAAGTGACCTTTTCCATTTATTTGAAGACCAGGATCAAGACCACAAAAAATAAACTGCGAAAGCTGAGCTGTTCTGTTCTAGTATTGTAAGTTCTTTCAGTATTTTTCTTCTGTAAAATGGAACCTAAATTTAATATCCTAGATTTTGTTGTGGCTGTATTTCAGTGTTTTCTAAAGAGATTCTTGACCAAATAATCACTAGTTGTTTTTAACCTTAGCTGCAATTTAACAAAGTGTTTTGCCCGGAAATAATACATTATAATTCCTACAGCATGGTACCGAGTAGTTTAGAATCATATAAATCATACAGAAACAGACTGTGATGCAATCACACCATATTGTTTCATGATAGACTGTTGTGTTATAACTGAGCATTCCCTTGTGAAAAAATACCACTTTGCTTTCTAGGCTTTTTATTTTTTCCCTTTATTTTTTTCATAACAGAAACTGTACCTGAAAGTGCCAAAGCTTAAAGCTATCAGGAAATTGCCCTGAAACTGAAAACCTCCAGGAAATTGAATGGACATACTACACGCAACATCCAAGGTATTATGTCTTGGTTCTGTTTCTTGGGATTTAGTGCTGATGATTTTTATTATACCCAGTCACAGACACATTGCTCTGAACACAGAATTTTGACCAGTCTTGAGGACAATAATAACATTAGACATCAGGAGTAGCTCTCATACTAGGCAAGAGGTCAGTTGCTCTCCCCAGTATGCCTATTGTTGAAAAATACCTTTTAAAGAAAATCATTACAATGGTCTTCTATGTAATGCCTATAGAGGAAACGTCTCTAAATTTCTTAGCTTTATACTGTTAAGAAGTGGTAGTGAAAGGGAAATATTTTGTCTTCTATCCATCTATTTCAGGGCAAAATCTTTCATCCAACAAAACTCCCAGTCCTCTGATCAATAACACTGTTCAGGATGGAAATAAGATTTTATAAAACACTTCAAAACACATACTCTAGATTCTGGGAGTAGCCACTGCTCTAGTGAAGTTTTGCTCTACTGCACAATCCTCCAGTTGAGCCCCTGCCAAACTTCTGTAGAGATGCGAAGACTTACAGCAACACTATAGTTCAAATATTTGCCTTTTTTCTTGCTGAGGATCAGTTCAGTATTTCTGCAAAAACTTAAGAGGTCAGACATGGTCAGGTCCTCATGGCTGTCCAGCTTTTACTAGTTTCTGGGTCATAATTCTATCCAGATGGATTGCATTTCACCAGTTCTTTACAGTTGGTCATAAAAACTTTGGCTGTATACCACATGCTTCTGCTTTTGCAATCTGCTACTTTTTTTGCCCTAGTTACTATACCTGCAAGTGCAAAGCTCCTCTTATAACAATCACCAGATTTTCCCCTCTGAATGTAGTAGAAAGATTTACACACAGATAGAGATCACCTTAGTTAGTCATGATGAAAATGATCTTTTATCCTCACCTGAAACAAGGGCAAGAGGAAAAGTTCACAGAGGTTCTTCTGCTGGTTCTCAGGAATGCCCTTCTGACATGACATTACCCCATTGAGTGCAGCCTGGTTTTCAGAGAAGCAAAAGGAAAATACTATGTTAGGGAGAGAAGTAGCAGTCATGCTTACTGTATGATGATATATTTGTAAGCAGTTCTGAAAACACTACGAAGGTTCACAGTGACAGTCTATCTATGAATGATGGCACAGGCCTGTGACATTTTTGAGGAAACAGAAACATTGTCAGAAGAACATACAGGAAGAAAATACTTTTTCTGATATTTTCCTGGTGTTAGAAAAGGCACTTCACTTGAAGATAATGAGGATGTTCTCCTGTGTTAAAAGACTTGTCTTTGTTAGCTCCCAATATGGTTGATAGAGGCTGAGTTCATCACAGGAGGCCTGTGAACTCCATCTCTTAGGAATCTGCTTTCATCCACTGGATGATGGGGAAGTTCAGAGAGTGGCCTTCAAAACTGGCAAATGCACTATGACTATCAACCCCTGACATCAGATTGAAAGTTTTTGTCTTTGTTTAAAAAAAAAAAAAATTATTAAAAAGGAAGCTGCTTTAAATTGTTTGGAAGCTGAAGGGGGGCGGGGAGGAGGGAAGTATTATGCTTTAATGCATCTTTTGTAATTTATTTCTTGGCTTATATTCACATGAAATATGTGTGGGAAATGAGAGGGTTTGAAATTAAGAAGCAGCAACCCATTTTATTTTCTCACACAGTTTTTTCTTATTTCATCTGAAAAACACTGGCAAAACATTTGTAAAGTGGGAAGAAAGTAGAATAAACACATTTTTTAAGTTTTCTTAAGAGAAGTGGGAAAAATAAGCAAAGACGAACTATCACATTTAATAATTTCTATTCATGATTTTTAATACACCAAAAGGGTAAAGCTATGCAGGGAGAAGGAAAAAAATCTCTGAAAACATATAGGTAAACATAGAAAATTGAATTTATTTTTGTTTTACTTTACTTCTATATGAGGGAGAAAAATGGCACTGGGGTCAAAATGAAAGAATTGTATTTTTTTTAAAATTGTGAGTGCTGGGAAAATTTAAATTGGTAAATGCTGAATCAGGAAAAATCATCTGCTGTGAAGTATTTTTTCAGTCAATCTAATCTGATTTTCTGTCCATGAATTGCAAAGAACTCCTTCCTTTTAGGTATGAACCTTAGCTAAGTGGTATGAAGCAGCCTTCTCCTTCAGCTACTGCATCACATATTTTTTTCGTCTCCATTTTCCTTGGGGTTGGGTCAGTCAGACTCCAGATATGGCAGTGCTGGTAAAGCCAGTGACTTTCCCTGGCCACTCCTGTGCGTATCTCACACCACTTACCACCCCAGATATCTGAGCTGCTCATGCGACAGCTCCCTAACCAACCCCAGGCTAAAATGGACCAGTGTTGTTAAGCTAATTTAATGTAGTTAAGCAAAACAGACTAATTCATTCCCATAATAGTTCAGAAAGCAAGCTTAGAAGGAGCTCTGCTTGTGAAGGTTGGTTCCTCAGGCTGAAGGGAGGTGATGTGCTTTAGTAAGAAGCTATGGCAGCAAACTTTCTACCAGCCCAGATGCACACAGAAAAAAAATGTGGAATTCTGTCCCCATGCATTAATGAGGCATTATCCCACAATAATGAGGGCCTCAATGAAAGAAGAATGGCACCATATCCAATTCCTTGTCTTTAATACAATATTTTTTTTTCAAGTTGCAAGGATAGGCCTGGGTTTCAGACCCATGCAACTTTCTTTTTTTTTTAATTTTAAAATGAAGTAAACCTTTCCTCAAAAGTTATTTGCATTCAAGAATGATGACAAAACAGATGATTATGTTTGCTTTATTGTTGACAGTCTGATAAGAACAAAGGCTGTTTGAAAAACACAAGTCCTTTTTTTTTTCCTCACCACATGAACATTTTGAGCAAAAGAATCTGGCACCAGAAAGAATGTGCCAAGACCTACTCACAGAAGCTATTATTTATATAGTACAATATGCTCATATCATCAAGACCTTGCTCTCTGAAATATACACCTCAGCTTGAAAACTGTCAGTATCTACAAGAAATGAGATGTTAAAAAAATAAAAGTGATACCTACTGTTCAAGCTTTGCTGCTTCATTAATACATTTTCACTGAGCAGAATTGCTAATTTATACCTATAAAATAATTAGCATTTGCCAGACACTACTTTTACTGTCATCAGGCTGTAGGAGGAGTATAAGTTGGTTCACATGTGTTCTGATTCCAATTCAAACAAAATGCCTTATGATGCCTCCCAGAAGAGGCAACTTCCACTGTTGTATTAGGACAGGAATCTTTTGCTTAAATAACAATGACATTAGACCTACAACATTTTTCTGGATATGACTGTTCCTATTTTTACCATTATCTTTCTAGTATTCAGTTAGACTGAATTCCAAAGATGTAATAGTAAACTGTGAAATGTATTGCACCTGATGAAAACAGAAAGTGGTGCAAGTTCATTTTGAATCCTAAAGTACAGTAGCTTGTCAGAGTGGCTTTTCCTAAAGGAAAACAAAAGAAGATTTAGGAAGAAGAGAAAGAGCCCATTGCTGACTTAATTACATATACCTATATCTATTCATATGTGACTACATTTAATTATTTATTTTTTCCTAAACGCTATAGATATGGATCAGCCCAAGAATTCATGCTTATTTGTCAAAGCTAAGACCTGTTCTTGTGCCATCCGCTCTTGGGTGTATATAGACATATACATGCATAAGTTCATTAATTTAATTATTATTAGCAATGTAGAAATGGATATAATACACTGTAATCATGGTGGAGTATCATTCTTTTAAGGGATTTCAAGAATTACCTTGGAAAAGGCCATGGATGGCAGGAACAAAGAGGGAGAGGAGTACATCCCAAGGTGAATAACAGGGTGACTCAGGAGACAGGTCCTCAGCTGTGGAAAATTACTGTGGCTTCTGTATCTCTCCAACCTTTGTACAGTCCTATCCTCAGTCTCAGTAAGTAAGCAAGGCAAGACAGCAATACAGCTCCCTGAGAATGGGGGCTGAGAAGGCAAGAAATGGAGTGAACTGAATTTTTTAAATAATTTTTTTCCCCCTAATGTGAGGACTACAGTGAGGAATAAGACAGCTTCATTGTGATGTTACATCATATTTTGATTTAGAATCTTAAATCAGTAGTAGTAGGAATATTTTTTTTTAATTTGGGTAGTGTTTAGTAGTACTGTCTTTTTGCACACATCTCCAGCCCAAACCTAAATCTAAAGTTTTCAACAAAAAGACCCCCTTTTATGCACTCCTCTATCCATTTCATGACTCTCTTATTCTTTGGAGGTAGAAGTATTTAAAGAATTTCAGCCTCTCACTGTATGGAATACTTTGTAAATACTGATAAGGCTAAAAAATTGTTACAACAGATAGCTTAAATTAATTTTCCCATATTTCAGTAGAGTTAAAAAAAGAAAAAGCATTCTATTAACACCCTTTACACTTCACAGTGTGAATGAGACAGAGCAAATATTCTCTGAAGATGCAGTTCAAAAATACTCCAAGAGAAGAGAAAGCTGACTGATGGAACAAACCAAGAAATGTTGTAGTTACACAGTGGAGCTCTGTGATCTTTATGTTTCCAGAGGGTTCAAAGCAACAGAACCAGCTCAGCAGGATAGGATTCCGCCTCATTCTGTCCTGCCTGCATAATAGGAAGACCTCTCACCTTTACATGTTTGTGTTTAGAAGCACAGATGGGTTCTTCAGGGTAAAAAAACCTCCTTGATGTCCTAATAACCACCAAAGCTTGCTTTCTTTTTTGTTTTGTTTTGTGGGGGCTTTTTTTAAGGAGCCAAGTAAGCCTTTCCCTTCTTGTCCTCTCCCTCACCCTAGAATCTATACCACTTGTTACTTTCAGAGCTGTATTTGAAAAAAATTAAGATTGTATCAATATAATGCAATGAGAAAAAACCAAGCTGGTAATGTTATGATAAGATAACAAGAGCTTTTTAATACCTGCCAGTGAGCAAAGAAGGAAAGAAAACATTTCTACTTTAAATTTTCCTGTTCTTTGGTGTAGAATTGTTCACTTTAGAATAGCTTTTTTTAAGGAAAGGCTATCAACCTCCTTACTACAGTGCCTGGAACAGAACTGGGCAGTGAGGGGAGGGGGCTGTGGGTTACAATTAAGAGCAAATGAATCTGTTCCCTGAGCAGCAGTTGTAAGCAAACAGGGAAGTTGGAGGGTGTGGGAAGAGGACTCAAAGAGAGGACAGTAAAGGAGGAAACAAGCAGCCTTGGGAGCACAGACGGAGGTAGTATATGTTGCTCCTTCAGACCTTTTCAAATCAGTTTATAAGTGACCAAAAGTACAAATGCAAACTTTGTTGAAAAGTTATTCATTATGCATATGCAAATGCTGGCGGTATGTACATAATTCTTGTAGTATTAGATACCTAGTTACAAAAATGTCCTGCATTTCAGCACTGTAGAGACAGCAGGAGTAATGTGGTAATGTCTAGTACTTGTCTAATGTATGCTGACTCCTACTCCTCAGGTTTAAAAGGCGCTTAAAATTATTTATTGCTTTTATTCAGTACTTGCAATACACAATGAAGATATTCTATTTCCACAAAAGCTCCCATCTAGACCGGACCGAGAGTCAGGATCCTTTTTTGCTTTATTGTTTTCTAACTTCTTTGGCGTATAGACACAGTAGATGACAGAAAATTCTTCTATCACAGCTTTATCTCCAGCCAAGTGATCAATGGGTGAATGTTCCTTTCAGTCAAATAGGTGAAGGTACCCTTTATCCCTCTTGCAGTATCTGGAACACTCAAAGAATCCTTTTCTGCCTTCTAAGGCAATGCTTTGAAACCTCTGTCATCAGAGTGAAGCTCTAGGGCTTTAGGGTGGACAGGACTTAGGGTGAAGCACTGTGTACAGGCATCTGTACTGTGCCACTCTTGTCATACTCCATGGCACAGCTGAGGTGGGTAAGAACAGGAACTCTCCTTGAAAAAGCTTGGCAGAAGTCAGGGGGATAGTCTTGGCATAAGCAGCTTGTCAAGATGAGATAGATCTTCTATTGCAGAAAAAAAATTTTAGCTGTATAGAAATGTGTTGGGTTGTACACTTTATTGTTGGGACCAGCAATTATTCCCTAGTAGGCTCTGCCTGTGTTAGTAGGTAGTGGTGGCCAACAGAGAAACGATTGGTGCTGAGAACCTGATGTGAACATTGTACATGTTTTTGGGTGGTTTTTCCCTTGAACTCACCTTGTTCTCACCCTTTTAGAGGTGAAAATGCAATAAGTATGCTTCTGTGGCATATTTGGTGTAGCCCAACACAAAAGGCAAATTAGGACTGTTATGCATCATGAAATAAAGCTCAGTAAATAAAGACTACTAAGAGATTCATTCTAGAAGTGTGCCCTGGCTCTGAATTATAAAGCTAATGTTACTGCACCCACAACCTGCAAAACTAGTGTTCAGGGGAAGCAGACCACAGGTGAAGGTCTGATCACTTCCAGGTTACCTGATTTAGTTTTCAAATTCAAATAAGTGAAGTCAAGATGGGAAGGAGCAGTTCTAAACCTTTGCTAACCTTACCTGCCCACCTGTGACTCTTTACTGCAGAAAAGAAATAACTATGCCTAAATCAGGAAATGTGGTAGGTGGTCTCAGAATTCAGCCCTCTTCTTCCTCAGTCAGCATAGCAAGGCTCTGGAAAATATGTACATTTCAGTGGTTTATGTAGCTTTAGAGTATGCTGGGGAAAAGTGGCAGTAAAAATACCCCTGAGAAGGGATTTTATTCTAATAAAATACTTAGCTGATAGGAGATGTAAAGTCAGTGGGCCTGTAGTTGAAAGCAAGTGCCTCCTCCCCCTTGGACTCTCTCCAGCTCACAAATATCCATCTGCTAATTGGCCTTAATCCACAGAAAAGAAAGACTTCATAGAACATGGAAAATACTGAAATGATACATTGATCCATTTTCATGTTTTAAGCCAAAAAATGCACTGCTTTAACCTGGAAAGCTAGGTAATTGAACAAGTAGCTTTAAAAACTAAACCCAGAAGTTAGTGGGAGAATTTAAAAAAAAGGGGGGGGGGGGGGGGGGGGGGGGGGGTTGGGAAGTCAAGCTAAGAAACACGATTATTAAATAGTAAAATTTTTTTTTGCTCAGCAAATGTACACATTGTAAAATAATCAAAATCAGTCCTCTCTCAACAATAGGAGCTGGTAAAAGAATAACACAGTTAATATGTTTTCCATGCCTTCTCATTCTGCAATTAATGTGTTTTTTTCTGTTTTAGAGCGGGTCCTTCTGCATGAACACAAACTGCTTTTTGAACCAAATCCCTCAGGTTTTCAGTTATAAAAAACTCCTGATAAAAATAAAATATAAAAAAGCCCTTTAGGGACATTTAAGTCAGAATGAAAACTGTAGCTTGCCCTGCCTCAGATTTTTCCACTCATTTTCTTTTCATGTAAGGCCGAGCTTCATCAATAAAACTAAATGATAATAACACATTAGTCAAGACACTTCTGCACAGAACCTCTCCCATTAACACACCTAACATCACTCCCACAGAATTAAAAGATTAAAAATAAACTAATTACTCAGAATTTAGCATCCTAAGTAACTGGTTCCAACCACCTGGCTCACAGCTGCTATGGAAACTACTCAATTAATCAAAATAAGTGGATTTTTTTTTCTGATTATTTAAAGGAAAAAGAAAAAGTAATGAAAACCCCCACACACTCAGTAGGAACAACCTTGCCTTCTGAAATATTCTGTAGAGATTTTAATCAGTCTGAAATATTAACATATGAATACTACTGCTGCTTGGAGCAGTATTATAAGTTGGAGCTTATAATAAGACAGTGAAAAACTTTCATTCTCTTCTCTGGCCTCCTAGTACCATAAACGTATACATAGATGTTACATAGATGTATACATCTGGTACAGAAGTTTACCCTTTGTGTAGCATTTGGTGAAAATCACAGCAAACTACAGATTTGGCTGTCTCTTGCTCTGTTTCCATCATATTGGTGAAGATGAATGAGTGCTTCATAGCTAACAAACACCCCAGCCTACATGTGAGAAGTTGTGCACAGACAAATCATAAGTCTGTTGACACACAGTCACAGGAGGAAAGTGTATGTGTAGAAACATGTTTTGCATTTACCTTTGACTTGTTAACACATTTATAGGAGACTAGGCTTAAAATGCTAATTTAATAAACCCAAAGTTTTCAGGAGAGATTAAGGAAATTAGGTAGTAAACCCCTCACAGGGCCCTTGAAAAGCTAAATCAGAATTGCTTTTAATTATACCATTTAAATTAGTTCTTATTAAAAGTGATCTGTCAAGCTTTGCCCCTGGTTTTGATGGGCCTGGAAAGAGTAAGAATATAATGTAGGAAAAACAAAACATGAAATAAAATAGAAACTGGATAACTGGTGTATTCAAATTTAGGTCTCAGCAATAAATCATTATCAAGTGGAAATGTTTCTAACTGTGTCCTGCAGTCATATGGACTAGGTCCAACTTTTTGTTAATAATTTAACCTGTGATCTAAAAATAAATATGGTATCAGGACTTTTTTAACCTTGGCAGGTAGCATAAAATTTAGGAAAATGGCCTGTATCAGTTAACAAGATAGCCCTGCAGACATATACTTTGTAAGCTGAGCTTGTTAAAATAAACTGTTCTTTAATACAGCCAGGTACAAAATTGCATATCCAGGGCCAAGAAATGAAAGATACATCTACAGAACTTACACAGAAGAGGCAGATGGAAATACAAGCCTGACACAGATTAATTTCACCCAAACTTAACTGTCTGAAAATGTAGTCGCTCTCTGTGAAAACAAGGTAGAGAGATTCGTCTTCAGGGGACAGTTCACATATCTCTGTTACAAACCTCAGAATAGAATGAATCATCTTCTAAAAATGCCGTTTTATACTCTTGGCAATAGAGATGAATCTAAACTTTTTAAACTACCTGCCTTGGTGGGGTGAGAATACAGTAAGAGTGGGTTCAGAGCCAGGCAAAGGACCTCTCTTACACTGTAGTAGTGTCCTTCCAGTTCTCACCTTTTTTCAGCCTTTTTCTGAACTTTTCTTTTTTTTTTTTTCTCATTATTATGAAAAAAAAGATCCTGAAAAGCTTAAAGGATCTCAGTGAACTAACAATTAAATACAGGTTCTCATGTGAAACTAAAGCCAAAAAGACTAGTGTTATTCATAGCTTCATAAGTCACAAGCCAACACATAGACGGTACGTAGAAGGATCTCTTTGCTTCTGTATAAAACAAAAAAATGAGTCTAATTTTTACCATTTTCAAAGGAATGCTGAAAAATCAGAGAGTAGCAATATTTGGATTCAAAGACCGGAGACAATGTCTTCTAGCAAAAGACTCAGAGATCAATTTAACTTAGTAAAAGACAAAATGAGCAGAAACTTAGTGTGTAGCATGTTTTTATGGAGAAGACACCATGCAATAAAGGAGTAGGTGATGGAGTAGTTCCTTTTGTTCTCTGGCTCTGATGAATAGAGATATGCAGTGCATCCCTGTCTTATGCTAGAATTAGTGTAATGGTCAAAATAAGATAATAAAGTATAAACATGGTGATCTTCAGCAAAGTGGGATTACATGTGCCTTACATATCAGTGGGAGGTTCTGAGAAGAAAGAACATCCTTCTGGGTTGAAAATGGTGACTGGTAATGTGAATTAATTTGAGTGGACACCAAGGCTGATCCCTTTGGATATCATAAAAATTGAAATAAAGGGGTCCAAATGGAAAAACAAATAGTTCATATCACGTTGATGTATTCATTTCAATTTCAGTGAGCTATTTGATCTAACTATGTAGCCAATAAATGTTAAGATGAAAAGTGCTCAAGAACACGCACAGAACACTAGCAGCTTTTCAAATATTTATGTTTTCATCTTAGGTTTTTTTTTTCTCTTTCAAACTATCAAATGGCATGAGTCTGCATTAAAGAAACATTTTCATGCCAGCAAAAATGTTCAGATCTTTCAAACTAGAAACTTAAATGCCTTTACCTTTTTGGATTATTTTTGTAATTTTCGTATCTGGCATTCCACTGGGACCGGTGTGCTGGCTGGAGTTGGGTAATGGTCCCACAATGATATGCTTTGCTTTCTTCAAATAAATATAGGCATACATTAGCTGTAAAAGCATCCTGGGAGAAATTTACTTCTCAGAGTGCCAATTTCAACTAGACATTGTTATTACTTATTTGTATTGCAGTAGCGTGTAGGGTGGGTGAGGCTGCCATTATTGTAGGCAGTATAAGATTACATGGCAAAATCAAGTCCCTCCTAGAGGATAGGAGTTAACAGCTCATGAAAGTGAAGTAACTAGCTGAGGCTCACACAGCAGATCAGAATCATAGCTGCTGGGGAAACTCAGGATAACAGATTTGCTTCGGCCCAGGCTGTTGAACCAGCCCAGAGAAAAGTGTCTTCCTATCCCCAACGGATATAAATAAAGGTCCAGACTAACAGCAGGCATAAATCGGCCGAACCCCACAGAAGTCAACAAAGATATATTTAATTATACCATCTATACATATAACTTGCTTTAGAGTTTGTCATCAGAATTCCTGAATTGAGTGTAAGGAAAATGTAATTTAAAAAGAACATAATAATAATAATAATAATAA
>BJBW01007653.1:85443-119430 GCA_004320125.1 Scolopax mira
CCTTCCCTTCCCTTCCCTTCCCTTCCCTTCCCTTGCCTTTCCTCCCCCTCAAAGACATTCTATCTTCCTTGACTCCAAGGAACTGTAAACTTGGGTAAGGCCTTTGGAGAAGACTTAGTGTAGAATTTCTATCAATTGTATTTTAGGTCATCATTTGTCAAGTTCAATTTTAAAGTGCCAAGTGATGGGGATTTGTTTAATGACATTTCTTTTCCCAGAATGTCTTTGGTGATTTTCTTTCAAGCTCACTTTCATCCTTCCCTGCTAATTAAGACCTTTTGAGAGGAATATAAAAATTAAACTTCCACTGATACCTCATTCTTTGTGAACCTCTCTGCCAAGGCTCACTGCCTTTACATAAAATGTGATTCTCCGCTGAAAGTGAGTGTACAAATTAATATATGGGAATAATTTTTATTTCCTTTCTTCCTCTACTTTTAGATGAATATAGCTACCTTCAAAGAGTACCAGTCTATTAGAATAGACTCAATTACAAATTCTTGGTCTTGAGTAACTTTCTAAATTGTTCCTGCAAAACTTAACAGCTCTTATTATATCAGCTAATTACCTAAGACTTGCTGTGTATTTTCTTATCATGATCTTATGTCTTCCATAACATAGTGTGCTAATTGTTGTGGTTGATATTTATCTCAAAGACTGTAGAATTTGAAGATTGCATCTCTCATTTAGAAGAAAAGAAGGAGGGAGGGAAAAAAGCCCCAAAGGCACAGCTAAAGTCTTAGGTATGCCTCTGCAAAGCCACTGAGCCTGCTTCTCAGTCTTCTTCAGTCTCTTTCTTCCATTAGATTACATTGATTTGGTGCAGAGGTGAAGACTGCACAAGGTGAATTAAAGTCATGGAAGAAATGCCATATCTGTTATTCTAGTGTGAGTTAAGGAGAGTTACATCTAGGCGTGGGTGTAAGAAAGATCACAAAAGGATTATATCTGACAGAGTACTTGCTTACAGATATTCATCAGACTTTCTTATTCTTCCTGAGGAGAATACTGAAGCAAAAGGTAGGGGTTGAACACATTTTTTGTCTGAACACCAGAATAATTTCAAGGGACCTGTAGTAGATATTCAAAGAGGGTTTATCATGTTCAAATTCAAACCTAAGTAACACCTTTTTAAAAAGGGTTATGACATTGCAAGCTTAACGGAGTTGAAGCAAGCAATCATCTACTTCTGAAGTCAGCAGAAGAGTCTCTGTGTCCTTGAGGAGGGTAAGATGTTATCACATTTACATAGTTCCATTTGCAAAAGATTTTTGTTCTCTAATTTATCAGTATTGCAAACAAAATTTCAGGAATACAGTCTAATTTCTAGATCAAACAAGTATGCAAAAAGTTTAGATTCACATCTGAAGAGTTTGAGGTGCACAATATATTAATATTTTGCTGAATTCTTCAAGATATTTTCACTGGCAATAAGTTCTTCAAGTGTTATTTTCTTAATCATAAGAGGTGTTGTTCATATACTGCCTACTCAGTGAATACTCTTCTCTTGAGATCTTCAGTTGGCCCATGCACTTACTACTCGGCTTTTTCTATAGGAAATTAGAACTTGGGGCCAAATTAACTTGCCTCCAAGACCTGTGCTGTTATTGAATTATTAGATATAATAGCACCATTAATGAGAGCCCTTGCTGAATGCTGTGTTGTATGAGGTTTATGTTATGGTTTGGTTTGAAAAGTTACCAACTGCTTGTGATAAGGTTGCAAGCTTTACAGCATAACATGGGAAAACATTCTTGTTTGGATATAAGCGTGGTTTTGATTATATGAATTCTGAGTTCTGGACCACTTTCCACACCATCTGCAGCCAATCTGCATAGGCTGAGAAATTCAATCAGACATCTTGCCCATCTGTAAAACCAGAACTGCTCCGTTACTGTTTCACTCTAATTAATGGGGTTTATTTCATTTGCTTCTTTGTTTATTGCTAGGCCTGCTCTCTAGATCCCCTTAGGAAGGCTACAGACTAGTTTCAGCACCTGATTAAAACTCTTGTAGAAGTATTACTTAAATTGCCTAAAAAAAATTTTACTTGATAAATTAAATAAGTCAAATTGTGTAGACATGGCAGGTATGGGAATTTATATGTTTTGTAGTTCCAGCTTTAAATAAGTAACTGTTTCCAAAATCTCTTTTAAACTTACTACAAATTGGTATTGCATGTAGTTCTAGGAAATTAGATAATATTGCTCAAAACAGGTACATTGAAATCAGTATTAAAAGAGAACAAGGCAGGGGATAGAAGAAGGCTAGAGAACTGCAGATTGATTTGAAAGGCTAAAAAAGGAATATTAAGATTTGTGGCTCATGCTGCTGATTTGTATCAACTAAATATAAAACAAAGCTATTCAATCTGTTTTTCTAATAATAATAATCCACATTTTCTAGACTATGCATTTTTATTAAGCATAGCAAAGATGCAGAGGGAGGAAGAGTGAGAAGATGAATTTGAGGTATTTCTATTACCACGTTTCAGAAACACTTTGAGAGACCTGAGCTTGATCAGAAGCACCATTTGTTTTCTGACCTGCTGCACAAAAAGAATCAAAACCCACCTGTTGCTGGCTTAATAAACACTATGTTAATCAACTAACAGAACATGTTAAAAGAAAATCCCCAAACATGTTCCTTGTCCTTTGGTTTGAATTGCAGCTATAAATTGGTTGCCAGTTACAATTTCAATTTCTAACAAAAGCTCCATTCCCTCTCTTCATTGTTCCATGGTTAGACTGAAAAAATTCCTGGTTGAGATCTTTTGTAGACCTACTAAATCGATAGATTTGTAAAACCAAAGGAAAATCCCTTCAGCTCTTCCAGAATCATTAAACACCCCCTGAACACGCACACAACTTTCTAGTCCTTCATGATCCTAAAAGCCTGTAGTTGAGGGGATGCTGTCTCTGGAGACAGCAGGTCAGGTGTGGGCAGCTGATTTTTAAGAAGTGTTTTATGCAGGGATTTCATTATACCTACATAAAGCCAGAGAAAATCCTTTCCTAGGTCAGGCATCTGACCTAGGGTTACAGGATGTGATTATTTTTGTGTTCTTCCAGATAAAGGCACTCCTTAAGCACCCCTTGCGTTGGAAGGGGTCCCTGGGGACTGGCAGCAAGCCAAGCCTGCCTGTGACAAAAAGGCCAGCACCTTCTTGCCGTGACTCTTTTAGCTCCACCTCAGCCGGACATAGAAAATTGGGATTTCATGTATGAGAGATGGGCTGCACCGCCTTTCCCAGCACACCTGCACAGACCCCCACTTCCTTTACAGGTTCCTTTCTCCACTAAGTCCCATACTGTGGCTTCTGCAGAACAAAACCCTTAAAGCAAAAGATGAATAGGTCTAATACAGATTTTCAGTGAGTCCAAAAAAATAAATACTGTTTTAATGAGGTCTTTTTTGGACTCTCAGCTCCTTAGGGCAGTTATTTCCCTCTGTGAATGTCTGGAAATTGCTGAGCACTTTGCGGTCACAACCATCAACAACTAATGAATAAAAATGATGGTGATTATATCACAAGAACCAGAATTCTGAAAAGCTTTAATCACAACAATGTAACAGATTAATTAGAATGTCCAAAAAACAGAAACAATGCATCTGATTTTGAGATGCTTGAGTGGGAATTTTCACAAGTGCACAGAGGATTTTAATAACATGGAAAATCAATTATATTTATAAGAGGTCTAATAATCATAAATACATAGTAAATGTTAATGCCATCTCTGATATAATGCCTTGTGTCAGTAGATCTCAAAGCAATTCATAAAGGAAGTCTTCATTACCATCATAATGAAAACCAAATTAGTTTTGCTAATTTGCATTATGTGCAGGTCTGTATGATCCAGGGTAGAAGTGCAGGCAGATAGTTGTGTGTGCAGGTGGGTCAGTAATTGAACTTATTTATTGGGGTGTAGAAAGTGAATAATGGGAGCTGAAATGTTTTTGCAGGCCTAACAAAGAAATGAAAAGATTAAAAAAAAGAAAATGCTCTGGTTTGATGTGAATATGGTAAACTGCAGTGAATAAAAAAGGAGCAGTTAGGCTTTGCCCAGTTTTAAATTGCCTATAACATACTTCTAAAAGTTATGAGGTTGTATATGATTAAGCAATTGACTTCCCACATGTGCAACGGAATATTCTGCCCTGTTTTCAGTAGTTTATTCACCTGGGACCTGTGGAGTCCTGGTAAATCCATTTGCAAGATATCACGGAAGCAGCACTGGAGAAAAACTTTGAGAATAGCAATCCAGTGGGACTGCTTATTTTCTGTTTCCTGAAATGTACTTAGAATTTTTTCAGTTTGACTTAAGATTTCCTATGTTTACCCACAGAGCTATGGTGTATGTCTATAGAACATATAATGCAGAAACTTCCTCTGAAGCACTGGAATCATAGAAACACACTCTTTCATAGATATGCCTTAGAGAAGTGCCTTGTATTCTGGTCACATGTTTTCCAAAAGGACATTTTTATGCTGGGAAATGTTATGTCACTTTTCATTTGGGAATAGGGCTTGCCTGCTATTCTTTTTCAAAAGATTTTTTTTTTTTATCACAGTCTGGTTTTATTATTGTACATTTAATTTGGAAACTCAAAAAGTTGAAAACAAAGCAAAAAAAAGTATTGATTTTGTTGAAACTATATTCCAGTAGGACGAAAATAGAATCTCGTCTCTTGAAATTTCCTTTTGTGGAGTATTATGGAATTATCTTCTTTTATTTTTTTTTTCCTTTGTTTGTTTCTTTTCCCAATCTGGAAGAAAATTGGATAGAAGACTTATGGAATTTTCCATGAAATTAAAGTTCCAGCTTATTAGCTCCCTGGTATAGCCATCCAAATGAGATGGAGTGAATATATTCACACAATTAAGCTTCATTTTCTGATCCCTAATTGCACACACACAGAGGGATTTAATTTAAACATGAGTTCTTTCAGTGCCAGCAATTGTGTGACCTGTTGTTTGACCCATGTTTTTATTGAACAGATTTTGCTTAGGACTTCTTTGGGAAATGTTCATCTGAGCTCTTGGTAACACACTTTCTGCTTGGCCTTACTCACAGTTCCCAGATTTAAAACCATATCCCCATTCCAAACTGAGTTTTCTGCAGGATACCTGCTGTAAAGATACCATGGAACACCTTTTTCCAAGTCACTTTGCTTGAAGAAATTGGCAGCTTTAACTCATAATCTCTTCATACAACCAGGAGAAATCACTGAAAGCATTTTAGGCATACTTAAGGACTGTGACCTTAAGAGTGCATTAATTTAATAGGTAATATTATATATAATAAATTTAACATAATTAATTTAATAGGTAATATTTATGGATCCTAGCTTGTAATAACAGAGTAATTTTTCTTCAGCAGCTGTGTGTTTTAATCTCTTATGCCATAGGCCATTGTTTTCACCTACAGAAATTGTGATTATAACGCTTTCAGAGTCCAAATATCCAAAATAATTTTTGGATTAAAATGTCCAAAAAGAATGATGTCCTTTTGCATAGGTTTGTGACCACCCTCCATCTGGAGATCTTGGGGAGACCTTCAGCATCTCCATCTGATACAACATTGTATATCTCCTTGCTCAACACAAGTGGAAGAGTGAAAAGAGTTTCTGCTGATCGAACTCATACGAAGGCTGAAGAAACAAGAGATTTGAAAGTATTCAGATAGTAAAGAGCACTTCAAGAAAGACTAGGGAAATTCTTCAGATGTTTATCACTAACTATCCTCCAGATGCTCACTCTAGTCTACCAGTATCCTCTGTTAACTCAAGCCAAATCCCTTTCTTCAAAATCCTGCCTTGGCCTTTTCCTTCGGAAAGCACAGACAAGTACATGGGGCGAAGGGATTGAGTCAAAGTGACATGTGATTTCCCTGATTTCCCATATTGTTTAAATGCTTGAACTTGACTGGTGCAATTTTGCCTGTGTCTCCCCACAGTGTACCGGATCCCGTTTGGGCAGGCCATACCAGATAGACAGTTTTTCCAAGCCCATCCTGTTAGGGAGGGGAAAGAAATTCAGCTGCATGGACAGCAGCTGTGCATGCTACTTGCTCTCAGGGTCACAGCTCAGGTCCCAGCCCTGTCTGCTTTCCTACTACAGACACAGCCAGAAAGGCCACACGTGTTGTGAAGCGGCTAATTTGCAATGTAACGAGATTTTATGAACACCCTTTCAGGTTCTCTGTGCCGTAACTTACAGGAAGGAAAGTCTCCTGAGACTTTCTGAGACCAAAAGGTCATTCAGATGTTGGGGGGGGATCTACTGTGGGATGGAGCATATGGGAAGAAGTGCCATAGACATCCTGAAATAGATTGTTTGGCTTATTCTCATTTTTCCTGGATGATTTTAAATGGCCCAGAATGTTTCTCCCAGGGCCTTCAGGACTCCCTGGATATTCTCTACTTGAAGCAGTCCTGGGTCTGCTCCAGCCAGTGCCACTGCTGCATGCAGGCTAATGTCACACCTTCGTCCTTTGCACGTGCCTCCATTGCTGCTCTCCTTAAACATGGACAGGTGGTGCAACCACAGCTGAATGTGGTCCTTGAATGTGGCCTGTTCTGAGCATTGCACAGCTATCAACAGTGCACCAGAGTGCACTTAATGCCCACTTCTTTGCAAGGGGCTGGATCCAGAGCGGTGCTGGGTGCCTCCCAGAAGGGAGAGAGCATGCTCTGAGAAGTCAGTGGGAGGTGAAAGACCTCAGCATCTCTACGACTGGGCCCAGCATGATGCAAAAAAAGCACTGTTTCCTACTAGTATGTACCTAATTGTATTGAATTGTAGTACTATTTCTACAGTGAGATAAGTTAATGAACCTCAGCTGATTATGCCCTAGTTTACTTAATAGTTCACATTATTATTTAAATGTGAAGCAGTAAGTATGCCAGCCTATAATTGTTTTTACTATTTCTCTTTTTTATTATAGTGCATCGGTAGTATGTGGTTTAATTATGTTTTACTCTATATGTAAATGAAGAGAATGGTCTCTTTTTTTTGTCTTACATGCAACAATGGTATTAAGGAGGAATAGCTGCCAGATGGGTGAGACCCAGGAGTGGGAGATGAGGGAGATGCAGCAGGTATTCTGTGACCAACCTCAACCAAGCCACATGGGCTACATTTTCTGAAGCAGGAGACCAGAGCTTGGTGCACTGAGCAGCCATCCACCTTTTTTTTTGTGTGAGAGACTCTTCCCTGCTGCTGAGGAAAACTAAGCAGCATGGTGTGAAACAGAGATACAGCTGTGAAATGGCTACAGATTTAGAAGTTAATGGGTAGTTTTTCAGGCATGCTGAGTGCCCAGAGCTCCTGTTCTCTTCAGGGGAGTCAAAAGCTATAGAAAATCAGGCCACTGCTTTAGTTGCCTAAATAAAGATTTAGTTTCCTGGCTGTTATAAGCCTCAGTTCCAGCATACCCGTTAAAAGGATAACAGTCCTCTGGCAAAATATTGCTGCTTAGAAATGTCACAGTTGTTTCTTCACCACAAATCGCATCCACCTGGAAACTATTTGGGAAGAGCAGGAGAGCATGGAAACCTGTTTGCCATCAAAGCACAGATCTCTGCCACTAACCCTGGAGTGACAGGCTTAGCACAAATGCCTCTGTTGGATCGCTTCTGGCTCTGGAGCTCTCAGGTAGTAACTTTTATGTGTGTTCTAGACTGTTGTCTTTGGGATAGTGCTGTCCTCTATCTGACTAATGAGTAGTTTTAGCCAGTAGGCAAGTTTCTGTTTCTGAAGCTAACGTTTTTTTTACCTGGCAGCATAAGCAGAAGAGAAGTTGAGGTCCATATTCATAATCCTGTGACTGGCCTAAGGCAGAGGGAGTGCCTGGCAGCAGGAGAGGAGGAGTGTATAGAGACATTCAGAGCATACGGAGAACGCAGCCCTGTGGGACCACCAATGAGAAATACCCCAGGCTCTCTGCCAGTAGCTTTTGCACAGGGTTTCAGGTGAATAAATTCAGAAATGCTCAGAGATTTGCCTGAAAGAATCTTACAAAATTGCCCAGTCTTTAAATGTGAGGGAAAATAGTCTGCATTGATTTTATTGTATTTTGTGGTTAATATACTGTATGTCACATAATTAGTGGCTGTGTTGTAATGTATGTAAACAAGTGGGTAAAATAAAAATAGAGAGAATGTTCAGCCTTAATTAGTGCTCCTTAAATGGTAGGTGCTTACACATGCAACCATACTGGAGCATTGGTCTACATGATGATTGCTACCATTATCTAACAGAGTATATTTCTCCTGCTGGAGATTAAATCTATCTAATGAGTTTAAAATGGTATAAATATGCCTAGTGTAATAAGGAAGACTGGGCTGAATGACAGTCTGCATTTCTGTTGTTTCAAAGCATTCACACCATGGGGGAGCTGATGATTTTTAGACCAACTTTTTCACTTCATTCAAGGCATTTCATTCCTTAACCTGTTTTTAAAAAGGACATAAACAAAACCAAAAGCCAATAGGATGCTGCTTGTTTCCCTTTCTCTTATCTCACCAAATACCTACCTGGTCCTTGGTGTATATTATTGTAATTTATTTTGTCTTTATAAGTCATCCAGTTCAAAGCTAATGGTTTATGCTCTAGAAAGAATGACAGTGCAGAAATCTGAAATGGTTCCTTTGGTTTATCATTACGATTGTTGTATCAGAAGTGTGGTGTCTGCCTGGAGCTGCCATCTCCTGCTCCTCTCTCTCAGTGACTGGTATCATGTGATCCATTCTGCTCTACCAAATCTATCTGATCACACAAACGGAGCTTCAGGGGACACCAACAGCTATTGTCAAAAATCCAGGCTCAGATTGTGAATGGATTTTATGATGTCTGACATGAAGGCTCACACTGTCTTACTGTTCCTGGCTTGTCGGAGCAGGCAATAGGCATTTTTCTCTATCAGACAACAGTAAATTCAAGCCCAGCAGTATCTTCTCCCAGCCCTACCTGCTGCACAAAGATGGTTGTTTTCAGTGAAGATTGTTTTGCAGGAGGAAAGTGAGAATTGTAATCTAGTACTTATGGGGAGAAAGAGGAGAAAAGGAGGGAAAGCGTCCTGGAGATCATGAGTACAAAGTGTTTCTGTCCGGAGACTGGTGTGCTACTCTGGAAGCACAAGAGAGATCACTACTTTGTAGAGTTACAGCAAAAAATAAAGATGCATTTAACAGATTTCTGATTTTGGGTTGCCTCCATTTTTGACCTCCCCAATTGGGATGACCCCTGGAATGCAGAGATTTTTAAGGCTGGTTTTGCAGCTTTAGAGGAAATGTCTGCTTGGACAAGTGAAAATGGAACTCTCTGAAGTGAGAGGGAGAGTTGCTTTTTTCATAAACTTGACTCACATTCTTAGAAGTTAAAGACACCTAATGAAATATAACGAAAAAGCAAATATCTTTCCACACCTATTTCTATTGTGGTACAGTTATGTAGCCTGGATATAATAGAAGTACTTGGGAAAACGTGCCCTTTGATTTTTACTTCAGGGTTTTAAAGTGACAAGCTGTACAGGGTGAAGACTGAAGCTTTGATCTTAAAAAGCTTGAAAAGAGGGAGCTTTATTCTGTTCAAATAATTTTAGGTAATTGTAAGTAATCCGAATTGAGTCTAAGAGCTGCAGGGCTTTAGATAAGTGATTCGCATTTGAAGAGGTTCTGAACAAACATGAATTCAAATTTCAGGAGCCTCTTTACAGCATTAGACACTTCCAATAAACTTTGGTTAACCCTCTCGGGCTGAGGCGAGAGATAGCGTTCTCACTGTGAGAGAGGCACCAGCCTGCAGGAGAGATGATGACAGGGGCTAGAAGGATGAATGAAAAGGCTGTGGTTATGCTGTCTATCAGTGTTAACCAAATCTGCAAAAAATGCTGCTCTTTCTTTTGCGCTTGGGGAATGGATAACTCAAGAAAGATTATTAAATGAGCTAGAGTCAGCAAGAAGCATGAACTTGGGAGCTTTAGAGAGCCTTGTCCTACTGAAATTTGTGGGGATCCAAAGTGCCTCAATGTCTACCTTACAGAGATGGGTGTCCATGACTCAGATGGTGCTGAGAACTGAATATCTTGTACACACAGACTGTTTGCAGCTCTGAGGTGAGAAACAGACCCAGTGTTCACACAGTGTCTCTGCTGGACACAAAGCCTTTGGGTCTCGGGAGGCTTCATGAAATGGAATCAGAGAGATAGCGAGGGAGAAACTGCCTCTGTCAGAAATACAGAGGTGGCCTTGAAAGCTTGTGGAAGGCAAGCACCTGTGGTCCACCAGCAGAGTCAAGTCTGGACCCTCTGAAGATAATGGCTAGACTTGCTATAAAGGGCATTTATCAACAGTTAATGCTCCTGTTAGGCTCGACATACTAAACAATAGAAGTGCAAAAACACTGAACTTCATTCTGCTGTTGAAAGACTTTGCTGTGATATATCTACCTGCCAGTGTGATCTCCAGCTCTACATGAGGCGCTAAGGGTCCTATTACAATGTACTGTACAATGTACTTCCAGAGTCTGTCTGGAAGGCAGAAATACATTTATTGGCTCAAAATGAGACATGGGCTAATTCTCATCCAACAAGAAAATGAGACATTTAAGAAGAGTTTTGTTAGATTACTACAAAAATATGAGTGGTATGAAAAAGATAAACAGAGTGTGTGATAATTTTCTTTTCCAATATGATATTTAGAGGCCATCAAAGGTAAATTTCCAGACAAAACTGGCAAATGGAATTGGCTCTTCAAACAACATGTCATTAAGCTGTGGAACTCCTTGACAAAAGAAGTCATGGATGCTGCAAGATTTAACGAGTACAAAAACAATTAACTGAACTCAAAAGAAACCACAGGCACTCCTCTGTTTTTGAAAACTCTTGAGAGGAAAATGGATGGAGACTGGGAAGCTATTTTTTAGGGAGATGTTGCCCTGTTTTTCTTGGTTTTTATATTACCTGGGCATCCCTTTCTAGCTCCAAGATTAGACCAGAATGGAACTTTGCTTTCTCTTGACCACTTCTAACCCTGATGAAGAAGCAGCCCTCTCAATGTTTTATTATCTAATATCTGAGATCCTGCCAGTTGTACTCTGAATGTTAACTTCACCAGAGGATGTGGGGAGGCTCCAGCTGACACACCACAGCTTGGCCAAACAGCTCTATCTAATATGTTGGGTTCTGGAGCAGAAGAAGGGCCATGGTGATGAGGTGAAAATGTGTGAAAGACTTGTGCCCAGCCAAGACTGGGCTCCTCTGGGGCACAGTACAGAGTGCTGTAGGATACAACAGGCTATATGTCATCTCTTGAGTAAGATTTTTCACATTCATCAGTGACTTTTTATTTTTAAGAGCTGTAGCAAGTCCTAATTTCATTCTTAAATAACTTTATTTTTAGAGAATTTTATCTATTTGTTTCTCTATTTATTTATTTATTATGCAAAGATTTTAGTCTCCTCAAGTTTTCTAGAGATGCCAAACACTTCCAAATCAGATGAAGTACACGTCAGGGACTCCCAGCACAGCAGCAATTTTAATTCGGTTCTAATTCAGATCTTGACGATAATTAAAACAACTGCTGGCTGGGAAGTTGAATCTGGTTGTAAGGCTTTCAAAGATGAAAAGCCGGGTTTAATCTCCTGGGGAAGAGATTCCAAACTTTCTCTACTGAGTCCAAATTAAAAAAATAAATTATAATTTTTCTTCAGGTTGAAACTGTGCTCCTAAAACCAAATTTGTACATATTGGTGTAGAGAAGAGGTGGATTTTTTAATATGACTTTGCTTTTTAACCTCAAAAATATTTTTAGTGTTCAGATTTTAAAATAAATGGATCAGATCTGATCTGCTTTTTTCTTGGGATGTACAGAGAAAGGTGGATTAGCAGAGGTCAGGTGTGGGAATGGCTGAATGTGGAAAATACGGAGAGAAAAACTGACACTGTTATTCATCTATGCCTGCTTTCCTAGTTTGATGCAATTCAAAGTTGAAGAGTTTTATTTGAATGGCCACTTGTATAGTCCCAGAGAAGCACTAAAGTGTTTTAAATGAAACAAAGCATTTAGAGAATATTCAAAGTAAATTACACTGTCTCAATTTGAATGGCAGTAATTTACTAAAATAGCATTAACTCAATCTCTTGAAACTGTCTGGCCATAATCTAATGTTTCTCCTTGTTTTCAGCCTTTAAATCAAATCTAGAAAGATAAAAAAGGCATTGAAGGCTCACTGAACAATATTTCTGGGTCACTGCAAATTCTGTAGTTACTACAATATGAATCAAATGGGAAGAGAGGGTGAGAAAGCACTTCCTGTAAATAGGGAGGGGAGCTTTCCACTGGACAAATTTTCTACTGGATTGTATATACGGGAAAATAGTTGGAGAACATCTGAGGAGTTTGTGGAAAATGAACAGAAATCTGAATGAATGGGAGAACAGATAGACCAAAGTCATTGTTTGAAGAGGAATGGTTTGGAAGCTGGGTTTCAGTCGTAGTATTTCTCCTTAATGAGCGAGTCATTACATGTGCAGCTGCTTCAAAGTGAACATGCAGGAGGATGAAACGGGCAGATTGAAAAGAGATGGTTTTGAATCACTGAATCAAAGAAATCATGCACATGTCTTTCTTTTTGAAGAAATTAAGAAAAACTAGTAGAGTGGAGACACACATTGCTCAGCATGTATATTTTGCTCTGCAGCTCACATGGTTATGTATCTATTAAAATATTGTAATTCTATATTAAGCTAATTATCAGTCTACAGTTTGATGATCACTCAGTATCATTCAGTGTGTCAGAAAAAAGCACATCTGTTTTCTGAAAATATTTCACACTTCATTTCAATAGTTGCCAATGTTTTATGTATTCCCAAGGGCATTCTCATTGTAGATATATTTTTGTCTGTAATGTCAAGAAACAGGAAATTTCCTGGATTTAAATGACGCTTATAAGGTGATTTTTTAACTCACATTTTACTGAATGTCATACCTTATTTATGGTGTTTTTCTTGCAGAAGAATCAAACAATGACTATCATGTTAGCAATCAAATAAACACAGGCCTTGTTAAAGGATAAAAAGTATGAAAAGTTCCTATGGTATGAAGTTACTGTTTTCACTCTGAAATCTAGTCTGAGAGTTACTAAACCTTTGTGGGTCACTTATTATTATAACACATCTTAGAACTCTAGAAGGTCTTTATGGGTGTTAATGCAGTGAAGGTAAGCCTATGTAATACAATCACCCTGGAGCCTTCTCTTCTCTAGGCTGAACAAACTCAGCTCTCAGCCTGTCCTCATAGGGGAGGTGCTCCATCCCTCTGATCATCCTCGTGGCCCTCCACTGGACCTGTCCCAACAGATCCATGTCCTTCCTGTGTTGAGGACTCCAAAGCTGGACACGGTACTCCAGGTGGGGTCTCACGAGTGCAGAGTAGAGGGGCAGAATCACCTCCCGTGACCTGCTGGCCACACTTCTCTTGATGAAGCCCAGGAGATGGTTGGTTTTCTGGGCTGCCAGTGCACACTGCTGGCTCACGTTAAGCTCTCATTCATCAACACCCACAAGTCCTTCTCCTCAGGGCGGCTTTCCAGACATTCTCTGCCCAATCTGTATTTGTGCCTGGGATTGCCACATCCCAGGTGCAGGACCCTGCACTTGGCTTGGTTGAACTTCATGTGATTTGTATGATCCCATCTCTCAAGCCTGTCCAGGTCCTTCTGGATGGTATCCCTTCCCTCCAGCGTGTCGACCGCACCACCGAGTTTGGCGTTATCGGCAAACTTGCTGAGGGTGCACTCTATACCATTGTCCATATCTCCAACAAAGATGTTGAATTGCACTGGTCCCATTACAGACCTCTGAGGAACACCACTCATCACTGGCTGCCCATTGGACATGAAGCAGTTGACCACAACCCTTTGAGTGCTGCCATCCAGCCAGCTCCTTGCTGAATATTTGCTTTGTGCCCTGATCAAAATCCAGCTGAACTGACCACACTAGGGCTAGTTTAATTTACTGAATTTGCTGGAAATATCTTTATTTCAGCTTTATTGAATGTCATATAGGATGACAGTGGGCAATATCATTGTGCAAGATACCCATTTGCTGTGGGTAAAATTTAAAACTAACCTGCTAATAGTTTCATAGCTTGTTATCTAGAGGTGCAGACACATTAAGGTGCTATATCAGATTCCAGTAATTGCACCAATTTACATTAAAGTATTTATACGCAGAGGACTTTATTCGTCTTAGGCTCATGCCATGCCATGATCACTTACTCATCTTAATTTCATGAGTTGCCCTTAAATCCCTGTGGGAATCAAGGCTGTAGAACTCATAATCTCTTCTCAGCATTCAGCTCTCTCAACATTTCCAAATTTTTTTGGTCTTGCCAGCTAAAGCATATTGCTGCACTTCTGTTAGTTTGTGGTTTTCCATTTTTCAGAGTTTGGTGTCAGCATGTCAGAAAGCATCAGAACTGATGTGATTTTAGAACTTTTTTGTGCCTAACAAACATGTGAATGTAGCATTCTATTCATTCAAGGGATATGGTGAAGGTGGGGTTTTGTTTTCCTTTAATTTTGACAATGCTGTCAAAATTCTTTTCACAGAAAGAGAAGTCATCATTTGCAGCACCAAATGTACAAATACCACTATAGGTATGATTTTATCACTTTATTTTAAATCCTTCATGCATTTGCCCTAATTTCATTCTCAGTTCTTAAACCCAGGAGCTTCTATTCCTTTTATTTTCAATGGACAGTCATACATATCCTTGAGTTACTTGTGTTAAATGATGATACTTTCTAGTTAATGAGTAACTGGCTTGTAATGGACAGAGCCTTTTTGTACATGAGATATTGTATTTGATTAACTAGACACCTAAATATTATGGACATGTCGTAAGGTGAGAAGGGAGACAAAAACATAAGAAATACAAAAAGTAAAATAAGAAGTGAAAAAATTAAGATTGTCTTTTAAAAGCTTTATTTATGAAACTTATAATGATGAAAATCAAAGCATGAATAGAAGAGGCCAGGAGGGCAGTAAAATATAAAAGTACAATAGAAAAACACTCTATTCTTCTTCCTATTTCCAATATCAATGTGAATTAAACCATTAAATATTTCTTTAATGTTCTAATGGCATTTATGCTTGAATATCTGAGGGCAGAATTTGGCTTTCATTATACACATTTTTTGCTGTGCCTTTAAGCAGATAAATAAGATTAGATTTTTCTGAAGAAAACTAGAGGTCTTCTCCCTTCTATAGGCCTGTTCCCCACTTACATGGTAAGTATTTTCTACATTTCTGTGTGTCATTAAGGATTATAATATACATTCTTGTCAAATAAACTCACCTAACAAAGAATGAACTTCTTAAAAGACCATTCTCATTTTTAGCTGTTCCTTCACATTACCGTAGAATCATGGAATGGTTTGGGTTGAAAAAGACCTTTAACAATCATCTAGTCCAACACCTCCCACTAGGCCAGGTTACTCAAAGTCTCATCCAACCTGACCTTGAACACTTCCAGGGATGAGGCATCCATAACTTCTCTGGGAAGCCAGTTCCTCTGTCTCACTTAAAAATTTCTTTCTTATGTCTCGTATTCAGAGATAAGAATTTGGAGGGTGACAGCATCAAAAGCCTTCCAGAAATCTAGGTAGATGATATCTGTGTCTCTTCTCTTGGTCAGTGATGCAGTCACTCTAGTCAGAGAGTTCTGTTCTCTACTGAATTTTTAACTTATATTCACCCATTAGAACCATTTCTTTGGTGCAGTTACATGAATAGCTGTTTGGAAGGGATAGGGCAGCTGAAGAAAAGAATGATAATGAAACGATAGTCTAAGAGATGACCTGATGTTCAAGGATAATTTTCTGATGCTATATTTAGTGACCTATTTTACCCAGAAAGAAGCGTAATAAAACCTAATAGTTGAAAGACAAAGCCAAGTAAATTTAAATGGAGAAAAACTTGCATTTTGAATAAACGAAATTATGGAGCAATTCAGCTCAAGGTGAAAACAAGTGACTTTTAGAGTGCTTATGTGAACTATGTGTCTGAACTCCCAGTAGGGTCAATTGAGATCTTAGGCTTTACTCAGTTGTCAGACAGGGAAGTCTAGAACCATTTAATATTTTTTTGCGTGTAGTATAGCTATTCCTACTGAAATACAATGAATCTCCTGTAGATCCTGTGTCATACCCGCCAGACCTACTGAGGAGTTCTTGGAAACACAGGGCTTCTCAAAGGACAGTGTAGCCACCCCAGCAAAGGAAAGAATATAGAGGAAAAAAAAAGCCAAAAAATTCACATAAACCTGCAAATGCAAGTAAAGGACTATGTAGTCTTGGAAGTGACTCAGCTGATCAAATATAAATGTCTACTTTGAGAAGGAAAAAAATCTTACTCAAATGGCCTACTGTTAGTCTTATGACTACTTATGACTACGCTTATGGCTATTTCTCTGTTGTGGAGATATGCACCAGTGGAGACCTAAAATTAAGTGCCTTAATTTAGATTTGAACGCCTTGACTGTCAGAAGAGATTGTGAAATAACCCAGTAGATTCTCCATACAAATGCTTTAAAACAAGCTGGGATGTTACTTCTTCAGAAAAGTTTAATCAAAATAATGGTAGAAGAGCTGTTACAAGAATAACTGGACATAATTCCATGACATGGGTTATTCAGTGTTCATATTAAATTATGCTATTGATTCTTCTTGGTCTTAAAACTTTATAAACTCTGAATTATACAAATAAAATGTCTAGATATTGTAAGAATTAAAAACTATGAAATATGGTATGATACGAAGTGATTAAGAAACTTATAAAATTTATTTAATGACAAGTGAACTATAAGAATCTTACTTTAAGAGAATTTTAAAGAAGAGAGTGCTATATTTTGAAAAAATAAATATCTTCCACTTTAATTCTCATTATATCAATACATATTTTGGCATTTTTATAAATTGCAGCTGTCTATTTCAGATATAATATGGAATATTTCCTCTTGAGGTTTTGTGGTTTGTATGTAAATAACTCTTTAAACACATGCATAAATATGTAGGTATTTATATATATTTAAAAGGTCTTCTTATTAATTTCTTTTTCTTTGCAAAATACCAGTGCTGTACAGGGATTGACAACTTCCTGAAAATTTCTAATTAACTTCCATAGATGTTCTGTGCCAGTGGAGCTTTGGCAGGTCCTTAACAGGTCAAATATGAAGAGCACTGCATATGGAAAAGACATTTTAAACCTCCAGAAAACAGCCAAATTTAAACACATTTCCTTGGGATTACATGAAGCCATGGCTATAAGTCATGCTTCACTGTTTAAGTTTCAAGACTCTGTCTTCTCCTGTTGAACCATCAGAAGTATTTTAGGTTTGCAAAAATCCGGTGATAATAAAACACAGGCTTTGCATCCTCAAAAGTAACAACTGTTTACATTCAGGTTTTAAAGCCATTTCACAGCTGTCTGAGAACAGATTATTTAATTTGTAAGGGTTAAACTTATAAATTTTAGGAATGGAAACATAGGTGCAATATTAAATTCAGGCATCAATATAGACCATATATAAATACTGAAGTCCAGATGGTGGCCCATTCAAAATGCCAATTTTCCACAAAAAATAATGGTGCAATGTTTTATTAGCATAAGATGCATGACTCTGATGAATCAGGACCTATAAACTTTTATTTGAAGGAAATGGAACTCAGAATTTTGTGCTTATTATTTGTTTCCACTCCATTGTCCAGGGTGAGATGCAGCTGAGGACAAAGAACACAGTCCTTATCCCCAGTGCTTAAAGTCTATGGGTAAGATAAGGGTGGGTGTCCATAAACACCGAACAGAACCAAGAAGTATTCTTATTGTCATGATCAATACTCATTAAGTTGTATAGAAAACACATTGTGGCATAATAGCTGACATTTTGTGGGCATCATGGCAAATTTAGGTCTTACAGAGAATTTTACAGAAGGAAGAAGAAGATTTGTAGATGTTTAAGCTGTACTTGCTCCAAGCATTAGCAGTTTCAGAGGAAAAAGGACACTATGGTTCCTTTGAAGTGTGGTGGCCACAGTTCTCTCCTAAACTTTCAATTCTGAATGAGTTCTAAAAAGCAGGAGAGGGACAAAGACTATTGGGGTACTGGTGGTGAACATGGGCAACTGACAGCATGGTGCATCAGGTGAAAGACTCATTGTGCTACTGGTGCTCTGAGAAAATGATAAATTAGGTAGCAATCATTTCAGCAGCTTCCTGGATGGATACTTGTATGCAAAGTGACCCTAACCCTGTGGGAAATGCTGCTGTGTTATCTCTAATGGGAAAGCAAAATGGTGATAAGAGAATCAGATTGCACTGACTATAACATAATCCCCAATGGAGTTGGAGGTGCAGGGAACTTGATTTATTTTCTCTTGTTTCATTCTGTTCTAACTCTACATTAAACCTAGTCATCAATATTAATGTTGTGCTAGTTTTGTATTATATTTGAGAATATGCACATTAAATATTTAGTGATTGATTAGAAAAATGAGTGCTTGAACTTGAATATTTAGACTTGAATACTTAGACTTCTAAGATTGAGGTAGTCAGTGCAGTGAAGACCTTTTCCTCTCAAGACAAGTGCTTGATCTTGAAACAGCTTCTAGTCAGCCTCTTTCTCTCTGGTGATAAAAGAGAGTTCAGGGTGGCTGGCTGAGAGACCTCCAGTTTGTCAACACTAAACTCAAGTGAGATGCAATAATTCCAAAGTTCTCTCACTTGGTTTGTTTTAAGCCTCTTTGCTGTGTTGTTAGAGTCTTCATCTTGATTCAGGATAATTCCTTGCTCTCTCTTTCTTTTTTTTTTTTTTTAACTCCCTGTAAATATCAATACTGCTGACAGATGAGAAATCTGATTTTCCAAGCTTTGTTCTGGGGGAAAAAAAGAAAAAGTTTCACTGATAACTCATCTGTGAGAAGTCATGAGTCAAAAAGCCAAACAAGAGCATTGCTGAACTGAAAGGCCTTAAGGAAGGATACTATCTGTCTACTATCTACTTTCTACCTGCTTTTATTGTCACTGCTTAGATGTCTGTAATAATTTCTGAGTTGTGTTTTGCCCAACTCCTTATATAGAAGGAAAATATACTAATTCTGTCCAACTGAGAAGAAATTGTAAATAGGAGAGATGTGATCTGTAAGTGGATTAACATTTTAAACTCACATGACTTGTCAGTGCAGCCTGAGACGGTGTTTCCTTCTGTGCATTTCTACTGTTGCCCATGTACTAGGGCTGAAACTGAAGTGTGAGTCAGCTGGTCCAGCTGATCCTTAGAAAACTAACCAACCATACATGTAAACAAATGAACAAAAAAGATTTCCATGAAATCTCCTTGTTTATCTAAATCGTCAAGGGGTTTATTCAATCTCAGATGGGGAAAGAGACATAATGCACAGTTGATGGTGTGGAGTGAGGAGAAAGGAAAGGAGAGGGTGACTATATCTCTTTGAAATGACCTGAAGTGCCACTGGATTAGGTGCAGTGTAAAATATCACAGATGTCTTCTGACTGAACCAAAACTCAATCACAATTCCTTCAAGAGCCACCAAGCTGGTGAGGGGTCTAGAGAACAAGTCATATAAAGAGAGGCTGAAGAAACTGGGTATATTTAGTTTGGAGAAGAGGAGGCTGAGGGAATAGAATCATAGAATCATAGAATGGTTTGGATTGGAAGGGACCTTAAAGATCATTTATTTCCAATCCCCCTGACATGGGCAGGGACACCTCCCACTAAAGCAGGGTGCTCAGAGCCCTAGCTTGGTTAAATTTCATGCGATTTGCACGAGCCCACTTCTCAAGCCTGTCCAGGTCCCTCTGGATGGCATCCCTTCCCTCCTTTGCCCTATCTCATTGCCCTCTATAACTACTTTGAAAGGAGGTTGTAGAGAAGTAGGTGTTGTCCTCTTTTCCCCTGTGAATAATGATGGGACCAGAGGAAATGGTCTAAAGTTGAGACAGGGGAGGTTTAGGTTAGATATCAGGAAGAATTACTTTACTGACAGAGTGGTCAGGCACTGGAACAGCCTGCCCAGGAAAGGTAGGTACGCTGGAGATATTTAAGAAACATATAGACTTGGCTCTTTAGGGCATGCTCTAATGCCCGAGATTGTTGGGTTTTGTCTGTCTCTGGGTGGGTGTGGTGTATGTTGTGGTTGGGGGTTTTTTTGTTTGTTTTGATTTTTTGGGGGGGTTTTTTGTGATTGGACTCAATGATCTCAAAGCTCCCTTCCAACCATGAATATTCTGTGATCTTGCCTCGTAGACTATCCCTGTGATTTATTTTCATGGGAGTTTTGGCTGAAGATGAAGGGTATTTCATTTATGGGAGTACTTTCTGAAGACAAGACAGTATTGTTTGATTTCCCAGCATCACAATGACCTCTCCTTGAATTTGCCATTCTCTCCATGCTCCTTTTACCTCAATATGATGTTTTGCTGCTTTGTGGAGCTGTCATAAAGACATGTTCAGTAAACACTGGTGTTCAGACATTGTTGAGTATGGGACTTCATAGGGGTTAGGCACCCACTTTTAAGCTTCAGTGTGACTTACTTGGCAGCATCAAGGATCAGATTCAGATTTCAGAGCCACACTTGCAAATACCTAGCCGAAGGCTTTACCTAATCTCAGGTTGCTGTAATACATTCTGTGGTACTCGGACAGAAGCCCAAAAAGAATGGCTAATGAACAATGCCTGTAATCAAGGGAGACTGCATCCTTTACAGGTAGGTAAGTACAATAAAGATAGTTAATACTTAAAATAAAGCTACAACAATAATAATTTTAATATCTTTTCCTCCAGAGAGGCAACAGGTAAACCCTGAGTTATTTTCCCTTCACAGGAAATGGCCAGGTACATTTTGTGTACCTCAAAAGTGACACATTAAAATACTTGTCTTTCTGTGACAAGAAAGTGAAGGCAGAACAAAGATTTCTCAGTTCTCATTCATATGTTTTAGCCATTAGTTTATCCTTTTTTGTCTGAAATCATTCATGGTATGTATATGATAAATGTTTGTTAACCAAAATCTAGCTCATTATCTGGGTCATCCATTGTCTAGGTTGTAGGTAATAATTGTCAAAAATACAAAGGGGCAGATGGGAAAAATGCAGGTACAGTAGGTATTTATTTGTGTAACTTTCAGTGGATAATGAAATTAAATAATTTTGAATATGTAATTTTGCTAATCACCAAATATATTTACATAATCCCTTTTTCTCACAGTGATTATAGGATTTGCGTGGCAAGACTTGCTTTGAAGCAGCATATTATTTATCTCCCCATTTGGTATTCCATTTTTCAGCATAGATGGGTTTTATTTCTGATTTTCTCTTGCATATACAATCACTTCTTTTCCTAAGCAGCACTGTTCAAAGCTGAGAGGTACTCTGGGGATTTAGTCTTACTGTATGTACTAGAATTTTAAGCTTTATGCAAAATTATTTGCTATCAGTGCTGAATATCCCTGCACACCCCTAAAATAAATTGGCAGTTTCTAAGAGCTTCTGCAGTCTGGAGGATCTGACAGAGTAAAGAAACACAATATAAATGGTTGTGTTTTGTTCTCCTTCACTCCTGTGTTTGTAGTGTCAACACGTTGTCTTTGAGCTCTTGAAGAGATTTGGGCAAATAATTTTTAATGGTTCACTCCATAAATTTTGCCTAATGTTTATGTTTGCAGGTAGATTGTAAACCTCGGTCTCTTCAATGAGTGTTTCAATACTCTGTAAAAGGGTGCCTTCTGCCTTCAATAAGACTAATCCCAAATTTTAAATTAAGCACGAGTATAAAGCACCAAACCTTTCATCTGGACTGTCTGGCCCCCTCCAGAATAGGGGCAGAAGCCCCCTATAGTGATGAGCTTAACTAAATGAAGGCATAGCAGCATAGTAAGGAGTATGCTGTGTTTTGTCTCTGCAAAGATCCTGGGAATGGCATGGTGAGTATTGCATATTTCAAACCAGGGGTCAAGAAAGCAGCTTTAAAGGTATCTGCCCACTGGCAAAGACTTTCTGGCTTTCTGCTAGCCTATGTCTTTGAGGCAGAAAAGGTTGTCTGTCTTCAAAAATCTTAGTCTTCAGTCTTGTAACTAGAAGCTGGAGCTACCTATCTAAGGGTCTGGTGAGTCTTTCCTTGATTGCTGGCCTCAATGTCAATCGTTTCACTGTTTGCACCTCAGTGCCTTTGCTGTGGTAGTACAGCTGTTGACCCACAACATGGCATTAATGGGGGTCTTGTGTGAGCCACAGCTCCTTAAACACTTCCTACACAATGAATTTACCCAGGAGCCTTAGGAATATATCTTCTACTTATATGAAAAAATCCACTTTTTAATTTATTTTTTAACTTCTTCTATACTTGTGTTGGAAAAGAAATTAACCATAGGTCCTTCTCTTTTTACATCTTGGCCTTTTCCTGCTCAAGTGTTAGATTTATACTAATGACTTTCAACGAGATGGAAATCAATGATCTCTAGGCAACAGATTTCACCTAAACTCTGATTCTATTTTCATATACCTAGGTTTGTTCACAACATGGGAATAATTCCAGTTTACCCCATAGCAATTTTAGTGAGAATTTATCCTTTAGTATTTCATAAAACACCATTTTGCAAAACTATTTCAGCAATTAGTGCAAATGTGAAAGTCCTGAACTAGGATTTTTACCTGTCTGTCTATTTTGAGCTTTATTTACCTTTTTTTTTTTTTCACAGACAAAAGCAATGTTAAAATTCCAAGGACATGTCTCCTTATGCTTTTAGAAGCCTGAAAAGAAGAATAATTAGAGAACTTGAAAGTTAGGAATTTAGTATAAAATATGGACATTTTAAACTGTTTTTCAACCTCCATGTAGAACAAATCTCAGTCTGAAGTCTCCTCCATCAGACATGCTCCTGCAGTTGCACTCTTTTCTATTATGATTAATAACATCTGAAATCTGAAACCAAGTCAGCTGCACTATAATAAACTTGGTATCAATTTTACAGGTCACAAATAACCATGTAATACAATAACCCTCTATATGTTCCAGACCAACATTAGACCACATGCTTGTGGGGAGCAATGACTGGGTAATTTCATGAAGAATGACGACCATATTCAGGGAAAAGACTCTGAAAGCTGAAAGCATTTTCAGCTTTCAGGAGAGCAGGAGGCAGGGTCAGAAAAGGAAGGCATGTTTCCCAGAGATGGTTACCCTTAGTAGTATGAAATATCTTCAGTCTTTAAAAAGTGCCTATGCACTTTGGAGTGTGTCCAAATGCATTCATTCCAGACGAATTCATCCTGTAGAGAAAGAACATGAACGGTTAAAGTACATGTCATCAGACTAGAAATGGTCAGTCAGAAAATCAGTGAGGCAAGATTAAACAAAAAAGTTTGCTTTGAAGATGAGATTTGGGATCAGATATAAGGTGGTCTAGGTCAATTACAGTCAATACTACAGTCAAAAACTACAAGAGATTGTGCTAAGAATCGGGACCATCATGTAAAAGCCTATGAAAATATTTTTTTAAATATTTAAAACCACTATGTGTTCCATATCTAGCTTGTAAATGATGTGGTTATGCGAGAGTCTCAGCTTTCTTTTTATTTAAGAAAATTAAATTTCTTTGGTCACAGGTGTACAGAAAAGCCTGAAAATGTGAACAAAGTGAACCCTATACACTCAGAAATCAGAAGACAAACAGTGCCCTTTCTCTCATTTATACTTAATCTTATGGCAGCAAAGCCAACTGCATAGCTTTTTAGATCTACCTTCCAATTGTTTTGCACTGTGAGCCATCACAACTTTGCATGAGAAAGACATTCTTTTTTACCTCATAGTAATGAATTGTACCTGAAGGAGCCTCCATACACATCTGTGGGTATTAACAGATCTTTTCTGTTTCTGCCTTGTCCTTGCAGCATCTAAATCCCAGCAGGACCTATGTTTCTGGCACTGCTAAAATCCACAGTTATACAATATCTGAGAATTTCAGTGGCTAAACCCCAAAGTGATTCTCAGATATATCCTTGCCTGTCATATTTCTATGGCCTAAGCAGGCAGAATTTTAGACATATGCACTAATTCACCTTTGTCATCAGAATGAAAAAAAAAAAAACAACAACATAGTGAGACGAGATACTGGGATTTTCTCTTTGCTACTTTAGACAGCTTCTCTCTAAGCATTCTATAGTGCTGTTGACAGTACTCTAATGAACACGTACCGATCCCAGAATCTTTGTGAATGCCTAATTTCCCTCCAAGCAGTTATACAAGATTTAGATGATCATAAACTGAATCTGCAGACTTTTTTTGTACACTAGGTCCAATATGATAATTTTGGACTCCCCAAATATAAACATATCACAGATCTAAAAATTATGATTATATGAGTTTCCTGTTTAACAACACTATCATTTTTATTCCATCATGATCTTAACTGTATCAAATCCTGCCCATTTCAAACAAAAATCATTTTTGAATGCAGAGAGAGAACCAAGTATTTTCTGTTGAAGATTCAGATCTAGGGAACTTCAGGCTGTATGACAAATAAAAAAGCAAAAGGAATGTATTGCAAAAATTGTAGTTCAGCCTCCAACACATGTGCAGAAGTAATATAGTAAGAACATAGAGACATTGGAAAAATGAGATCGTGCTTCTACTTTTAGCCCTGATTGTAGCACCTAAAGGTCCTAGTTTAGGTTCAGAGTCCTCATCTTACAAGTTTTGTGCATACAACTGGTGAGAGACTGCCCAAGTCATGAAGGGGTGTGTGGAAGCTATGTGTCTGCAGATGAACAGAGTGTTTTGGGTATGGTTTTTATGGCTTTAGTATATATATTGTGTGAGAGAGCTCCAGGTTTCTGGAAGCATACTGTGGCTCTCGTAGGTGCAACAACAGAGAAAGGGGCTCAGGGACATTACCCACCATCATTCTACCACAGCTTAAGAGGTGACAGCTGGTGGATGAGAACAGAATGTTTTGACCCTGGAAACAAGGCTCTTAATTTGCATGAAGAGGTCTCCTGAGCAGGAGCACACTTCTGTTGGCCAAAGGAAATCAGAGAAAACTTGAATTTGGAAGGGACTTCTGTAGGTCACTTAGTCTAACCTCCTTCTCAAAACAGGGTATTATTAAATTAGTTTGCTCATGGTCTCATCCTTGGAGTGTCTTCTTTTCTCCTGTAAGAATAAGGGAAACCCTGAATACCAGGAATGAACACAAATGTTGACCTCCTGAGATGATGAATAACATCAGTTAGTTGCTTTGACATTCTTCAGCTTTTTGTTCAGTAGCATGTGATTACATCTTTTTGTTTAGTTAACTCTTCATAAAGAGCCAGTAGAACAATGTGCCTGCTTACTGAAAATGTAAGAAGATGAAGATACTGAAGATGAGTCTCCAGAGTGCCCTAGCTGCCACCTGAGTTACTCTGTGTTTTGCACAGAGGCTCTTTACAAAAGATCATGGAAAACTGATTTATAACAGTTTATAACATGGGCTGAGATGACTACAACTGGCCTCCCTCTTCCTTTATTAATCATCAACAGATTGTCCTGAATATGCAGCTGTTCCAGTGCTATCTGGATTCCTTCCAAACAGCATAGCATGTTCAATAGCATTCTTGCACACTGTGGCCCTTTGCTCTATCAATTGCTTGTGCTTTCTTCACTTGTGTCTTGAATGCAGCAAAAATGCTCTCTTTATACCATCCACTAGAGTTATAGCTTCAGTTTATGCTGTATGTTGTAATGATGCCTCTGCTATAAAAGCTTGGATGTTTGACTGTTTGTAAATTTAACTGAAAATGTCACTTATTTCTAGAATGACACTTCCTTCTGGCTGTTCTACTTGAACTGAGAGCTGGTTCATTTGTACAGCTTCTTCCTACTGTGAAGTTGGAATTTCTCTACCGACATGGTAAAGCTTAAATATAGTCTGAAATATAAGACACTTAATTATATAAATAAACCAGAAGGTCTAATCAATATAACTGAGTACTTGGGAAGGCTAAGGTCCTTCAAGATACACATGGGAATGATTCAAATATCTCTAGATTCTGCTTATGGTTTCCTGATTTGCTTCTTAATCTTTCACGTCTGATGTAAGTCAGTTTAATTTCAGTACAGACAGTGTCAGTTCACCAGCTGAGATTTACACCTCTGAAAATATCTCCAGAATCCCTGTGTGTTAAATTCTTAAATGGATTAGAGATCACTTTTTGATACACAGAAGATGGAAGATGACCATTCCTGTGGATTCAGTAGAAATTTGAAGTAAATATACTCAAAGAAGTGATATGCCCACTGCTGTCCATGCCCCATTTCCACAAATGTTTTCTCCCTTCCAGCAAGATGTGAGACACCATTTATACGCAGGATAAAGTCAAGCAAAAACTAATCCTGTGCTTCTACAACATTCTGCCTGGCATCTTATCCAGGCAACTAAAACAGTACTGTGTGACTGATACTCACTAGCATTTAAAGATTCTCAAAATGGGTTTTAAGAGCTTTTATCTGGCAGAAAAATCCCACAAACCATGAGATGTCTGTATCAGTGTGGGCTGTATCCTCAGATGGGCTGAGGAAGATCCTTCCTTGCTGCTGCAAGCTGGCAGATTTTTATGCATGCAGATGTCAAGGGAATTTCTCCAGAAGAGTTCCAAAGCAACTTGGAACAAGATTCATCTCACCCAGATGTAGTTTTGTTAGAAGATGCCCAATGCTACTAAACATTTTGAAAGGGGGTGGAAAAAGCTCCCTGGGGCTTCTGAGTCACTGTCCTCAGGTGGAGCATCAGGTGCATGACTCCTCAAGGCTGATTCTCGTAAGACTACCATGCTGATGGGTCTTAGATATCTTGAAAACATGGTGGTTGCAACCTTCCCTAAGGAAGTGGCAGTATGTAATTACACGTCTGGCAGTAGAGAAATAAATAAAAGAGAAACTTTGGGATAGAAGTAGCTCTTTTCCCTCCTGTTGACCTGCACTTTGATACACACAAGGGGAAAAGAGCCACTGGAAAACCATTGGAGTCTAGATGCAGCTGCTCTTCTGCCCTGTTCTTTATACAACGTAGGCAGCTGAAGCAGAGAAATAAAGAGGTGCTTTATAGTTTCTTCCTCTATAAGTCCCAAGAAGCAGCTTTCTGAGTGGTCTGTGTAAAATTCAAAAGTTTTCACTGACTGATGTCAAAACACTTCAGCTCCAGTTGCATGTCCCATTTTCCACCTGGGAAGACTGAGACATGTAATCATAGAATCGCCTAGGTCAGAACGGACCTTTTAGATCATCTAGTCAAACCATCAACCTAAGACTCACAAAAAATATCAGTAAACCTTCACACATGAAACAGTGATGAACATGCATTAATTTGGTGATGGAGGCACTCTCAGCATGCAGGGCTGTAAAGATCTATATTGTTTCTCTAGCACAGGCATGGGGTTTCTTTTTGTGTGTGGGTTTTATGGGTTTGTTGGGGGTTTTTGGTGTGGTGGTGGGTTTTTTTAAGTTTTTTGTTGCTGTTGTTGGCTTTTTTTAATGTGGTTGGACTCAATGATCTCAAAGGTCCCTTCCAACCACTAAGATTCTGTGATTCTGTGATTCTGTAAACTGTTCTCTTAGCTGGGACCTGACTCAATGCCACGTCAAATCAGCACTACATGCTTCCACTGGCTTCAGTGGTAGCAGATAATGTCCTTAATGGGTATGAGAATTACAAGAGAGTGAAACAGACAGGCTTTGAGGAGTGGTTTTATTATGTTCTTTTCCAAATACATTGATTTTATCAAAAGATTGAAGAATTGGTGGGCTGAGTATTTTAAGTATAGCTTTTAACTTGTCATCAATATGCTTTAAAAGAGAGCTGTGAGTTGAAATTTTTATTCTTCTCTAACTTCTTTTTTCTTTTTTTTTTTCTCTTACAAAGAAAGTTGTAAAGTATACTTGAGTAGAGGCAGTTTGAGGTTTTTTTCTATATATATTCTTGGTGTATATGGTTTTGACCATTATTTTTGATTACCTGTTCTGGCATGACCGAGATTTCCTGTAATGTTTCTAATATTTCTTTTTCCTCCCTAGGGAAATTTTATGTCTGCTTTTAACATTTGTCCTTTATTTTTATTTTGTGAAAACTGAGGCAGGGAATTAATTTTGTATTGTAGCCAGATCTATTTCTTTGGTTAATAATATCTTACATTTACAATATCCTAGCCTATAATCTCCTTGGATGACCTTCCTGCCCTAACACATTTCTGTTGCTTCTCTTTTCTCCTCTTGTGCTACTTTGCTTTTAGTCTTTTTGCTGAATTTGCCTCTCTTTTCTCTACATTTTCTCATCTCTCCCTTCCATAATCCACATTTTATGCCCCACATTTTGTCCCTTCCTAACCTTGATTACTTCATACAAAGCATTTTTCATTCACATTGCCATCCCTTTCCCTTTACAGTATATTTCCTGGGTAGGTAGCATACACATACACAATATTCCCTGAGGCAAACATGAATTTTACTTTGAACGCCTTCCAATTTCTCTCTCTCACCCCTTTCCTTCGTCATTCTATTTCTTTCAATTTTACCCAACACTTTCAATTCTAGCAAAGCTTGCTCCACTGAAATTGAACACCCATTTTTTTTTCTCCTGCATAGGCTTGTTTTCTCCCTCATTAGGAACGTAGCTAGATTATTCCTCTATTTCCCCCATTTTGTGCATTTTCATACTGTATAGAGCAACTAACCAAAGGAGTTTAATGAAAGTTTCTTTTTCTTTCTATTTTTCTGCCTTTTATAGATAAAAAAGAAAAAGCAAAACCTTTTTACACTTTTTGGTTTTTTGTTCTCTGAAGAGTCCCTCACTTTTCTTAGCAATGCACATTTTTCAGTCCCTTTGTCTGCTCACTCCATGTACCTTTTGTCTGTTCTCCACTTCCATTTAGTTGTTGTCTTTGAGAGTTTTGCTACTGATTACAATGCAACGTGGTTTTGAACTCATATGCCTTTCCTCCTGTGTCCACTGGCTTGACCTGTTAACAGTGAGAACCAAAGGTTGTGACCGTGTGCCATCTTACTTGCAGTAAACTTGTTTGGCTCACATGCATCCTTGATGACTTCTACATTATCCCTCTCTGTTCCGCTCCTCTCAAGGAATCAGGATAACATCTGATTGTTGTCTTTGGTCTGTCATGTCATGTCCATAGGCAATTGGGTGTTCTATTCCTAAATTTGATGATGACCAGCTAGAGACATATTTGAAAAATTACAGTAGATGGGATATAGCAGAAATTCTCAAATTAGTGTCTCACCACGGCTCTGGACAAGGAAGATAGAGACAAATTTTGATCTGAACCTGAAAAAAACCACCTGGTGTTAATTGCACATTAAGAGTGTCCATGAGGGGACATCCATCCAAGTCTGCCTTGTCATTATATATTCATGGCCAAAAATACAATATGGGCACTTCCATATGTAGGCAGGTAGAAATTCACCTCTGGGCTACAGGTTGCCTGGGACTTATGTTGCATTACTGCAGGCTATTTATCAGCCTTCCACTCTGCCCCAAATAAAAAAGTCCTTTCAGTCACTAGTTTCTCAAAGGTGGAAACATTTGCCTGGTCTGCTTGTTCAGATGCCAGTTCCCAAACAATGCTCCACACTGCCCAGACAAAGGCATTTATCCATGGTAATGCTCTTTCTGGACTGAAAGAAACTCATTGCTTCAGGCTTGTAAATATTATATAGCACTACAATAAATTGACTCCCAAAGTCAGCAGTTTGGCTCTCCCAGCACTCAAGAAGTCAACACACTGTATACATGTAATTCTCTCCCTAGATATTTTTCATTTACAAAATATTACATCTTGTCTCACTTGCAAATCGTAGATTTATTCTCACATAGGTATCTAATCCTCAGTCTCCCAAAACTTAATCCTGTAGTCTACATCTTCCCCCAAAATACTCTGAAAATACTCTGTAAGGAAATAAAGGAGAACATAAAACAAAATATAAAGACAGACAGGAACCTGTACCTTTTAAAACTCCAAATCAGTCCCATCTGTGGCATGACTGAACACATATATAATATAAAATATAATTTAATATAAAACACATACATATTACCTATACTTATCACTTAATTGAAAGATATTGGGTTATAACAGAAAATTCTTTTAGTATTATTATTTGAGGATTTAAAACTTTATAGATCTCAAAATTAAAACAAAAAAGATACCTAATTATTGCAGTTAATTAGTAATAAATCATTAATAACAGTAGAGTAAGTATGTTGAAATCTTGTTAAATTATTCTGAAGCATTTCATCTTTCTTAGATCTAATTTAAAAGGAAGGGAACATTATAGACCAGCAGGGAAGAAAACCTTCTTTTTTAGTTTTGATACGTTAATTAACAGTCTAGGCTTGAGTCTGTTTTTATGCCCATATTCACCAGATGTAGCTCTACTGAAATAAACTGAGTTAAATGATGTCTTGCCAGAATGATATCAACTTCTCACTGACACTCTGCATTTCTTCAAGTGAGAGTAAAACTCAAGAAAAACCAATGAAGCTAAAGGATTTATTCTAATTTTATGCAAACACCGGTAAGAAAGAATCCATCTAATTAATCAGTAAAAAACATACAGTTCATTTCTTACCATTTGTTTTAAAGAATTAAGACTTTTCTGACATGAAGGAAGCTTGATTTGTGCTCCCTTGCAAGAAGAAGTCGATATATTTTATAATAATTTCCATAGATCAACAAATCATACAAAACTAGTTTTTTTTTGCTACAGACATTATTCAATTTTTCATGAGGTCTAAGAGTGGAAATAAGAGAGGAAAATATATGGGACTCTCACAATTCTTTGCTGAAACCTAATGAAAAAACCAGATGGTCATTGGTAGCCTTTTAGCTAGAAGAAAAAAATATTTCTGAGTGCTGTGACTCAGTCTTTGCAGAAAGAGACATTTGGTAGGTTTTGTTCATTATCAGGTGTCAGGAGATTATTATTCTGCTACTAAGGAATGAAGGTCCTTTGTTTATAGTTAGCAGATGTAGGGATCATTTAGCTTTTGCTCACTGAGAGAAAAATTTCTTATAGTGAGTATATGCTGGTTTGCACACTTGAGAATACGATATTCAATTTAGCTCAGGGACAGAATTTCATCACAACATTGCAAAGACATTTTCAGAAAAAATTCAACTCTCATTTAGGAACTTGAATACAAGACATTCTCATGAAAGTGCAGAATATGGCACTGTCAGGGCAAGGGCCAGGAGGTTGTCCCTTCCATTTCTCTCTTTATGTGCAGAGAACAAAGAGAGTGCTTTAGGTGTAATACATTCTCAGTTTTATTGCTTCAAAACTGCCTCCTCGATCTGAAAGTATCTGATCCTATGAATAGACTTGTGTATGTGTACTTTGCATAGATTCCTGCAAGATGGAACTGTCTTATGATTCCAACATTGGCACCTTTGATAAGCTGATAGCAGCTGAGATCTTTTCTGATAAACCACTTTTAACCCAGGAAAGATGCTAAATAGAATGGGAAGTAAATGAAAGAGGACATAATTGTCTGGAGGGTTGCTTCCCTGCTGAGTGCAAGCAGACTCCTGTCTGCTCTTTTCAGCAAACACACAACATTTACATCAGAGTCTAGTGTCACCTGGAATTATAAGGAAAAACAAAACACACACACACACGCAAAAACCTAACACTGTCGAAAAGGATACAGAGAGAGGAAAAATTAATTTTTATACCAAAGAAGGAAAATAGACAAAAGTAATTAAAAATGAGCAGAAAGAGAGACAGAGCACTAGACCGTGACATCATTATTTATGTCTGTAGAGCAGCTTATTCAACAAACATTCTTTTCTTTTTGATGTTGAGCAATCTTTTTGTTGTAATTTTTACTGCTGTAGTACAGAGGACGTCCCTTTATGGGCCAAGATTCACAAGGCCCTTATACTGCAAATAATAAAAGGTGATTGTTATTGTTTGAGGAGTCCCTTATGACACAGGTACTCTTCCCACCATGCTGCTGTGAGGCCAGGATAACGAGCCTACTCTGGGGGATGACTCAATCGTCAAGTCTGAAAACCCTCTTCCCCACCACTTTGTGGAACAGCACCCTTCTATTACTTGGCCCTCCTGATCACAGTGTGAGTTTAAGATTACTATTCCTTGGGTTTTATTATCTCTTATATGAGATATAGAGATGTAAGGTAAAAGCAAATTAACTTCTCATGCTAAATTGCCAGGTGTAAATAACAAGTTATTGTATTTGACAAATCAAACAATAATAAGCTATAATTAACTATGGTTTTGCTTTTCCCTTTGTGTGCTTTGCTTTTAGTAAGGATCCAGTCAAACTAAGTTTCAGGACATTATATATAGCTCCCTTGGACAGAATTGAGTCTCCAACAAACCCTATTTTTTTCCCAAAGTGAATTCTTATCTGTTGTGAACCACCTCAGATTTTTATGATTCACAGAATCAGTTTGGTTGAAGGAAACCTTTAGACATATAGTTTGTTGTCAGCTAGTCCAACAAGCCCAGAGCAGGTCTAATTTCGAATTTAGAATAGGTTGCTCAGGGCCTTCCCCAGATGAGCTTTGAAGATCACTGAATGGAGGTCCCACAGCCTCTCTGGAACACCCTGTTTCAGTGTCTAACAAGTTTCATTGTGAATTGTATTTTCTTTATGCTTAGCTCATATTTCCCTTGCTTCAGCTTTTAACTCTTGTCTCTTCTTTCACTGGGCATCACTGGGAAGAGTCTGTCTATTTTATAACTCCTCCATTGTTGAATTTAAACACCTCCCTCCATAGTCTAAAGTAGTTACAGACAGCAGTTAGCATCTACTCAGCTTTCTTTTCTTCAGGCTAAACAAACTCAAATCCCTCAGTCTCTTCCTGGGTGTCTCATACTCAACCCACTAGATTTGTCCTCCACTTAACTGGCTGCAATTCATCATTTTTCCCTCTAGTACTAAGCAGCTAAAAAATGCACACAGTACTCTGAACATGACTTCAGAAATGCTGAAGTGATGAGAATAATCACTCCCCTTGACCTGCTTGCTATGATCATGCTAATGAAGCCCAGAGTGCTTTTAGGCTTCTCTGTTGCAAAAGCACACTGCTGACTCCTTCAATCACGTTTGTGTTGAGTGTAAAGTCTTCAACACATATTTTTGATTACTGATTTAGTTAGGAAAATTACTCACCTTTTAATTCCTGTAATCTAAACTAGTAATTGTCTGACACAACTTTCTTTAAAAAAAAAAAGAGAAAAAAAAAAGGATATCATATCCAGCTGAGTGAATGTTGATAGTCTTAATGCTTTGTATGTTATGAACAAATACTTTCTATGTACAAGTTTATGAGTATGCCTCTTCCTGGCAGACCAATCTATATACCAACTTATATAATTTCTGAATATACATGAGTTTATGTACATCGTTTTTGATAAAATACTGTTTACACAAACACTTGACTAAGAACTGTGATTCACTAACTAATTAATTTCTCATGAAGTTTCAACAGGATGAAAGATAAACAGCACTGACATAACATTAGTCCTGTTTTACATATTCCCTAAATGTGGCCTTTGGGAACTCCATGACAACACACCGAAGAGATATCATCTACCTGTAGGACACTACATGCAGAGAGAAAGGGAATAGAATCATAGAATCATCTGGGCCAGAAGGGACCTGCAAAGGTCATCTAGTCCAACCCCCTGCAGTCACAGGGACACCTCCAACTAGACCAGGTTGCCCAGGGCCTTGTCAAGCCTCACCTTGAATGTCTCCAGGGAAGGGGCCTCAACCACCTCCCTGGGCAACCTCTTCCAGTGCTCCACCACCCTCATTGGAAAGAACTTATTCCTAATGTCTAATCTAAATCTGCTTGGGGACAGTCCTGAGATCCCAAGCTTTTCCC
>BJBW01007654.1:0-20501 GCA_004320125.1 Scolopax mira
CAGCCTTCTCCTCATCCTTTGTCACTATGTTACCTTCCAAATAAAAAGAAAAAAACCAAAGAATTTTAGAAAAAATCCAAAATTTTGCTAGCATTTAGCAATAGGAAGAAAACCACCAAATATAAATGGGAGACAAGCCCAGGATGGAGTCCTTCTCAGTAAAAAAGTATGTTCAATAAATTGCCATGTTTAGACCGTAAAACTGCATGCTTTCATTTTCTTGCTTTTATACTTTTCTTTTATAATTGTGTTTCCTGCTTTGAAATCAGGAATTTAACCCTTTCCTTTGTTAAACTAAGATATATTAAAGATGAAGTCAGGAAAATCTGATTGGCATAGTGTTAAAACACACTTAGCATTATGCACCAAGGTAAGACACGCAGTCATGTAGCAAACCAAAGGTCAACCTGATGACAGCTATAAAACACTTGAGGTCAGATCCATTGTACTTAAACTATTTAAGAATTAGAAATATAATGCCTTACAGACATCTTCTGTTGTCAATAAAGAGACAGAAAACTCCAGAGTGATTCACCACAATTTACAATGAGGTGAGCCTAGATGACAAGAGGCTGCCTAGATGACAAGTATAAGCTTTGAGAAAGATACAACAGAATATTAAAACTGAATAGATGAGTTTTTACTGGCCCACAGCCATCTGCCCAAATTTCTGAAAATTATTTCTGCCCTTAAGGAAGAAACATCTCATTTAAACATTAATCAGCTCCTGAATCACTGCAGCTTTCAAACCTGTATAGGACACAGTGATTCAGGAGTAAATTCCTATGTGGATCAGGTCCTCCTGTCTTGGGTTAGCTATACATGTCAAAGTGGACTTTCTTCAGCTGTCCAGTGTTTAAACGTTCTTCTCTATATCAGGGACTTCAAGGCAGACATCACCTTTCAGGCAACTGAAGGTAGATAACATCAATCTCCCAGTTAGATATCTACTGTGCTAACGATAAAGTATAATTTATCTTGTGTGAAATTTGTTAGATGGAAAGAGAATTGGTGTGCAGCAATGTAGTCTAAAAGTCATAATTTGCGCTACAGACCTGGGATACTCATTATGCTTACCAAGTTTTGCAAGTGAGTAAACAAGCAAAACCAAAAAAAAAGACAATTTGAAGTCCAAGAGGCAGTATTTCAAGTTGTCAGAGTTTTGTCTTGTTTAGTTTTAATTATTTGTTATAGCATTGCATGGGATATATTCTGTAAAAATAATGATGTCTTAGTAAAAGGAAACTTTACTGCAGCACTTCATTTTTAAATCTTTGTTAAATTACAATACACATTGGAAAGTTTGCCAGTTACAGATAATACATATCAGTTATTATAAATTAACTGCTTTCTCTTCTGAAAGTTTTGTTAATCATAAAATAATGGCTCAGTGAGCATTGAATCCATATTGATTCCCCACAGCTGGACCCCATCAAGAAGTCTGTAGCTACTACAATATTGTACTGTTTTACTAGGTCATGATTCTCAAAGTAGTCTCACAGTTAGCTACTTTATGCCATGCTGTGCTCTCAGCCAGTGTGTGTGTGTGTGTGTGTGTGTGTGTGTGCACCAGCAGGTGTGTACAGCTTTACCTCTACATGCATTAGCTAAATAGCATGTAAGAAGACACAGAACAACAACCAACCATATCAGTTTCTTATAGATGAAATACTTTCTTCTCAAGTTGTATATGAGATGGGACAATCTGATAATGATTCTGGAGAAGAGAAATGAGAACAGAAGTCATAATTGATCAAATACAGTGAACTGCTGTACAAGCTTGTTCCGCTTAACAAAATTCACTCTGGCAATGTCATAGACTAAGCGTGCTGGCACTATAACAGCTATAGAACACGTATTCTGAAGGACCTGAACACTATGACACAAAAAAGGAAAAAGCAAGAATGAGGACAAGAATCACATTAGATTTCTTATGCTGTGCTCCACATTAACATTGCTTAATCTCAGCTCTGTGAGGGAGACCCTGTCTGTTCAAAACCAAACTGCTGAAGTCAATCCTATTTTATTGTCTACAAAGAAACATATATAGTCCACCATGTGAAATTATGATGATTGATTTTCCTTGAAAGCTCCTAATGGATTGTTTACTAGAGGTGCAGTACACGCACCAACATGTTCCCTGTGGGCAAATGAGTTTCACCACAGTGACAGCAACACAATGCAACAGTAAATCCCAAAGGAACATCAGTAAGAGCAACAGCTTGATAATGGGACTATCCTTTTTATTGACAATTTACAGTTTTTTCCCTACACTCTTTTTTTTTTTTGTAGATAACATTTTTTTTTAATATGAACTAGGCTAAGGACTTCCAAAGTCAGAAATTTTTTTCTTGTTATTTTTTTTTCCTGGGTTACTCCACTCTTTTATGCATATTGTCCATATCACATAATGATAACTATTCTTGGGCTATGTGAAGTTACATTCAAGTTTACACAACTTTCTTTACATGTAGACAGTGGTTCAAGTGTTAGGTACCTCCATGTGGCAGTAGATTTTGCCAAAAGAGAACAGATTAGCAGCTTTTTTTTTTTTTTTTTTTTTTGGAAGGGAAGATGTTACATTTGAACAACATGCCACAGAGCTTGCAATCATCATTGATTTTATGGGGGTATTTTATCCTTGTGACGTTGTCTTGTTTATCTTCTAGTTTCTTGGAATAACTAAGTTGCCAAAATTTTTGCTGTTATTATTTTTTCATATCACATTCTAACGGATTGGTGTCATTGTTTATAAATTGGCAATGTTTCCCCTCCAGCTAAAAACCAGATCTTTAGGGTCAGGGTGTGATCAAAATGTGAAAGATGTCAGGGAAAGAAACAGCCAGGTTCCCAGGGACTCTAGTTACTGATGAAAATGTTCAGGGCATTGTTCAAGTTGTCGACAGATTGTCTATGGTTTTCAGCTGAGCCACAGAAGCTGTAAAAATCAGTACTCTTCTGATCATTCTCCTTCCTGTCTTTTTCAGTGCTCTCCTGGAGGCTTATATTCAAAGTGGTTGGGCTGAAATATTAGAACTGTACTTCCTTTTCTGTCTTATGTTAAGCTTACGGGCAGGCAGTGTTGACAATGGTGATGATGATCTTGAAGTCTCTGGAATCTGTTTTTCTGACTTTTGCTGATCTATCCAGATACAAGATCCCAAAGGTTCTTTCCTTTTTCTTTCATCTGCCAGTAGATTAAGCTTCTGATTTCATTGTCTGTGATGTCTAGGAGGAGAATATTGGCCACACAGATCATAGTGAAGGGCAATGCTGATGCTATCTGTGGTTTACACATGTATTATGGCATTATGTTTTATAGTCTTTCACATGTGTGAAAGACTATCCCTCCTTCCTTTGTGTGTGAAGAGGCAGTGTGCAACTGCAGCTAGGACTGCAGTGAATGATTTAACTGAGCTATATTACCCAGAAGAGTCCTTATTGACATTTTAATGTCTCTTCACCTGTTTTCTATATCTAGGCCTCCTGCCTCTAAAACTGATTTTCTTCCCACGATTTGATTTCTTTCTTGCTTTTTCTACAATTACTCCCTTACCCAATAACATTAAAGATTTTCTGAGAAATAGCTCTCTAAACACAGAGTTTTCAAACTTCTCCCAGCTTTCCTCCTGAGTATATTTAATATTTCAACATCTGTTTTTGGATGTAATCCTCTTTATAGAGTATGTCACCTTTTTTGATTATTTTTTCTAGTACCTCAATTCTATTGCAGTAAGTATATAGTCAGGATAGGGTATGGAAGTATTTGCCTTGAAGGGAGGCTCTTTCTGCTAAATTGGCATTTGAGGAATCAGTTTTCTCTGAGGGATAACAGTTCAGTGGCTTCCGCTGGAGTTAAACATAAATAATTTCTTGCAATTTGTCTGAGATGTGTGATTTTTGGAAAGACTTGATGGTCTTCATGAGGTTAGGATAACTTTACCTGACCTAATAATCATCTGAGATTATGGGATGGTTATTAGTATTTTTTTGTAAGATGTATTAAATTTTCATTCAAATTTTCCTTTGAAGGCTGAATAATGACAAGTTATAAATGATGAAAACTGGAATGATAACAAGTTCCCCAGGAGATTTTCACAGGGGAAAAATAAGTTGCAGTCTTGGAGGGTGAGATATATCTTTGAGATCTATTTATTTAAATTTGCAAGAATTATGTTACTGTAGTGTTATACATTCTTAATGTTTTCTTTATTTGTATATGAGGGACAAAATCAAAGGCATGCATATTGACATGCATGGTCTTTGCATATTGTCATGAGATTTTCTGGCTTTGTCAGTCTTCATAACCAACACATCAATCAGAAATTGACCCCCAGAAGTACTAGTATTTCTTTTGCATCCTTTCCATTTCCATATGAAGTTTGCATTGGTAAGCACATAAGCACATTGTAGTAGATTGATCTGATATGATCAATGGTAGCAGTTGTTTACACATGGTTGAGACAAAGGTGCGTATTTAGGTGTTAGGAACTACTTGAAGGCCTGTGGTTTTGTTTTCTATAGTGTTAACACTACTCTGACATGCATCTTTAATACACCTGGGATTGCTTTTCTGTTTAATAAAGCTGTCTGAGATTTTTTTTTTTGCAAAACTTTATGAACTCCAGAAAATTTCTAGATTCCTCCTAATAAAGTCTTTTGTTTGAAGCTGAATGGCTTTACTGTCTCTATGCTCCTTTGTGATAATTTATCTTTTCATATTTTTTAACCTGCAGATAAGGAGGGCACGGGTCACTTGCTCACTGTTGGATAAATAATAAATATTAATAATAACCTGTGTATAACATATTCAGGTAAAGACACAAAGAAAATATTTTTTCTGGCTTCACAACACTAAAAGATAGGTTTTGAGTCATTGCAGATTTTTTAATGTAGTTGAACAGTAAAAAATTACTTCGTTCCCAAGACTGTGAGTGACCTTGTTGACTGGATATGTGGATTTTTTTTTTTGTTGTTTTTAGTAGTTTTCTCCAAAAATCTTTCCTCCAAATCTTACCTTGATCTTACCTGAAGTTATCACTGGACAATTTTCTTTAGGATTTGGCTTGTTCAGAGACTCTGCTGGAGAAATACTATTATCTGAACTCCTTTCGTTGAAGAAAAATCCACATGCTGGAAATTTGGGCATCCCACCAGTCTTACACAGGAATTAAATAAGAAAGGCTAAAGGAGTAAAACCTCAAGAATGAAGAACAATTACCTATTGTTATTTCTGGACTCTTTCAGAGAAGCTGAGGTAAAATCAGTATAGCATTCATTTATTCACAGAGAGAGAAGCTGCAGAACTTTGTGATCCATGGTAGCAAAAGCAATTGATAAAAAAGAACCTTAATGTTTGCTTTGGTTGGTAATGTTTGTGACACCTTGATCATGTCTATAAGATTAGCTATCATTACAGCCAGAGACATCTCTATTTCTCATTTATTTCTGTAGTCTATCTGGAAAGATTTGAAATATGGATGGGAAGAAATTGTATGCCACAGGAATGCAATCACCATTACTTCTCAAAATAAGTGTGGCCAAGTAGCAAAGGTAAAAGTTGTAGCGATCATTTCCCAAATATATTTTAATTGGCAACAATTTTATTTTTTTTACTCTGAGTCCAGTCTTGTTTCACCTATAACAATAACTAGTATGTGATCTTCCTGTCTTTATCTCAACTCTCAAGCTTCCTCATTTTATTTTTTCTCCCTGATCCACTGCAGAGGGGAGTGAGTGAGCAGATAGTCGCGCTCCTTGGTGGGAGTGTGACTCCTCACCGAGGTTAACTGGTTACATGTGATCATAGGCTGGTTTATTGTCCTGCTTACTGAGCCTCATGCCATAGGGGCATCCTTGCAGTTTTGTTTAAGCGTGGTTTTGAAGAAGATCCCTGGACCATGCCCAAGGGTGACATTGCAGAGATATTTCAGTGCATGCAAGATGATTTCCTTTTTGAGGTAGCTAATCAGAAGAAGCTCTAAAAGGATTACTCCTGATATGGGACAGCCACTAGGGGATATTCTGGATGCAGAACAGGCTGGAACTAGCTCATCATAAAAAAAATAATGGATATTGTGCCTGAAAAAACACTTTTCTTGAATATATCCATTCCCAAAGTGATACCTGCTACAAAATCCAAGAGGTCCTTTAGGATGACTTTCATAACAGTTAAGAAGCATGGGCTAAAGAATCAAAAGACAAAATGTATTTGCTTTGGTGTTTCATAATTTCTGGATGTTTCTATCATACTGTAGGAACAATTCCTGACCTACAGATCAAATGGTACAAAATATCATCTCCCACATTGATCTAGGCTAATTGCCCTCAGCCATGATATACACTACTTGGTCCAGATATTTTCAGGCCGTAGGAACGCCTCTGAAATATATCCTAAATTATAATTTTATTTTTATTTTGAAGTGATTAGGACGTAACAGCTCTGTCACAGCCTGTGACTTAGTATTTATAGCAGTATGCTGAGGATACATGTAAGCTATGGGCAGCGGCAAGACGTGAAGCAGGCGGAGTACTTGTATATATACCTATACTTGTAGGTATAAAGCTCGCAGAGGCAGGCTTGTACTTCAGTACATTCTCTTTTCGTCCTACAGCAAACCACACAAAACTGCATCTGAGTTTCACCTCAGAGGGAAATAACAGAGAGAAAAATGCCTAGGGGCGATCTGGAGTGTGTGTAGTTTGGACAACCAATGGAGAAGAACCTGAGAGAAATAAATGCATGGAATGAGAGAGTAGATGCACTTTCTGATGAAGAGCAGACCACTTCTCAAGAGGAAAGCATATAGTTTCTTTCAAGGCACCAAATATTGCTAGCTATGCAAATAGTTTCAGTCTATTTCTATAGATTCATACTGAGAAGTAATTTTGTACAGTTATTATATGTATGATGTTCTCCCTTGATATAACTAAATGCTTATCACCAAGGGGATTACAAAGAGGTATCATTTTCAGTCCTTTCAAGGCTGGTTCATTTTTGTTAAGCAAAACAGGCTAAATCTTCCCTTAAGGATAACCTTGGTTTAAAAATAGGCAAAGACAGTCACGGTAAAAAGACAGACCTATTGCCACCTTGTCGAATACCTCAGCCAGGCAGGATTTAAACAGGAATTTAAGTGTAAGAGAAAGAAACTGTCTGCAAAGTTCTGAGTGCTATAACTCTTGCCAAGACCATCTTTTAAGACTTTTACCAATGGCATTCGGGTTCAGATTCAGCGAAGTGGCTCTGAACTTCCCATTAAAAACTAGGCCTTGGGTCTTCATCTCTTTCTATTAATTAGTCTTAGTCTCTGAAGAATTATGATGTCTTGCAATGCCAGTACAACTCTGAAAGGTCTAAGTTTGTCCGTTAGTATCACTATCTCCTGTTTGCAAGGTTTTATCAGTCCTCCAACACACTCATCGCAGGAAAGGATAGCACCCTTCATCAGGATGTTCTGGTATCCACATCGCTTAGTGTCCTGCTATTTGGTTATTTTAAAAGTTTCTGAATGAAAAGAATTAATCACTCATATTTTTATAAGTGTATAAAAAATATCACTCCTTTACCAGGAATATTATTAAGTATTACGTCGCAAGTGGTATGAATGACTCCAGGAACAAAATTTGAGATTCAGGACAGGATTGCCAAGGTGCATGAATCATTCACTTAAGTTCAGAGCAAATTCACAAGCAATTCTCAGAGGATTAATCATTTTAGTAGAAAGTATATGAAGTACGGCAGCTGGATTGGTTTTTTTTTCTTTGTATGGTTGGTTTCATATGGGGTTTCTTTTCTGGGGCAGGGGCAGTGAGGATTTATGGATGCTTCAATTTGCAATGGATATCTTGAAACAACTTTTTTTCAGATCATTCCTGAAGTTTATTTTCATTTATAGTTATTCACTTCAGTGTGAAGGGCTGTTTTCATACTTTTATTATTCAGATGACACATAATGTTTGCTCTATATGAGGGCTTATATTTAGGTTTAGATGTATGCACTGACCTTGGAGAACTGAATTTGCTCAATAAACATAACAATTTACTGAAAGAGCCACCAGTGAAACCCTGGTGATTTGAACATGGTTCTTCAGCTCTAAATTGCAAATTATCCTCATTTTCAGTCGAACTCATACAAAAATAATTTTTTCAATGTCAGAATTTGACCATATTATAGGAAAGATGTTTATTATTTTTAATTGTGCATCTGGAACACTAGTATCAGGTTCACTTTTATTTGATTGCACAAAGTGGGGAAAATTCAGGCCTTACATGGATAAAATCAACACCAAAGGCATCTCTAGAATTACTAGTAGAGACAAATGGGCTTTGAAAGCAAATTACTCCAATTATTGAGCAATAAAAAAAGGAAAGTTTTTTCCATGGCACACTTGTAGGGAGAGTGGAAATGAGCTATGATATAAAATGGAACATAATCTAGGCTGATAATCTACCATGTACATGACATCTCTTCTGCTGTTAGTCCTGCACCAACAGTCCAGGAGGATGTTAAATCCAGGCAGGTAGGAATGGGGAGAGAAAAAGGAAGAGATGGGCAGATGATAGCTTGAACACTCAGGAATGATTTCATTAGAACTGTTTGTCCAACACAAATAATAAAGAAAGAATATTTGCATTTCTGGATGAATATTTTAATTGGGATTTTCTGATAAAACAGAAAGGAAAGGGTCACATAATAGGGAATCAGAGGAAAAACTTATAGACCTTGTTATATGTTAAAATGAGAGGCTATGTTCTGAGTATAGAATCAGGTTCTATCATTGTCGTGGTTTGGCCTCAGACGGCAACAAAGGACCATGTGGCAGCCGCTCGCACAGAACAGAGTCCCCATGGGCCGCGGGGCCGGGAGGGGAAAATAGAAAGAAAAAGGCAAAAATCATGGGTTGAGACAAAGGCAATTTAACAGAACAGCAAAGGGCACAAGAAATAACAACAATAACACTGACAAAGGAATATACAACTGTGATTACGCTACCACTGCCTGACGACGCACCCAACCGCGCTGCTCTCTCTGCTCCTTCTCCCCTGGGGGTGGAACTTCCTCCTCTTCCCTCACTTCCTGTCCCTCCCCTTCCCCGAGTAGCTCGGGCCACCCCCCTGGGCGTGGCTCACATGGGATGGAATGCCTGTGTCCCTGCTAGGCCCTGGGAACAATTAACCTTTTCCTCACCAGACCCAGTACAATAAAAAAAAAATGGTGTATCATTATAGACTGAAAGACTATCAAACAGTTTAAAAGCCAGAGTTACGGCACTGAAATCTGTCTCATTACATGAATAGTTCAAAATTTTATCATGTTTTAGGGGCTATTTTTGTTTCCTTCAGTTTACTGCTCTCCTAAGATCTGATGCATTCTCTGGTGGCATAAGAGAAGAACAAAGGAAATATTCTCAATTACACCAGTAGGAAGTTGGCCCCATGGTATTTCAGATAATACTATATTATTCTTGAAACTGATTTATATAAATCATATATTTTGCTCTTTGATATTTATTATTATACTCTGCAGCTGATTAAGTTTGTTTTTAAAATTTGCATTTTCTGGAGCATAAGATATATGAAAATTTTGCCCAATATATACATCAGTTTGTGTTACTTCTACAAAGCTAAAATGTATTATATTATTTTAGTGTATTGAATGCATGAAATTGCTAGTAAAGAGTAGGATGCAAGAACTGTTCATTGCCAATGAGCAGTAAGTGCTTAGAGAAGCATTGAAGTATGGTATTTCTAGACAAAACAGGTAATAATTTCTGTGTCTGATTGCAGTTCATCTTCCTGCTTTAACATATTACATGTTATAATGTAATCTATGAGATAGAAACAATACCAGGAGTTCTAATTAAATTAAAAGTAATTACCCGTTGTGTAGATACGGCTTTCAATTGAGCAGCTGCAAGTTGATATTTTGTCATCCTCAGTTTATCTATATGCACATGCGTGATTCTTTGTATCAGTTATTAATGATGTTTTCTCAGTAGTCATGAAGTGTTGTGGAAAGCGGGAGAAGAGGAAAAGGATGCATGAAAAAAGTGTTACAGGAAATGCAGTCAGTGAATGAGTACATTTGCTACTGTAAGTCTTCAGTTGGTATGCTAGTTCCTTGATCACTTATTTTCTGTTATATTTCAGAGTGGTCTAAAAGAAGCATAAGATAATGCTTGGTTTTTACTAATTTTTTCAGGCTATCAGCAAATTATAAAAACACAGAACCTGTCAGATGAAGCACAAGTACTTAATTCTTGCTTTATTAAGGCTCTTCTATCCTGCCCTGGAAATGTCAAAATATCCTACATTGAATGTAAGTAGAATTTAGTTTAATGTATAGATACAATAAACATATCATTAAAGGTTTTTACATAAGGAGAGGAGAGGAGAGGAGAGGAGAGGAGAGGAAGAATCTCAGTGAAAATAAGACCCAAATGGTTTTTTTGTTGCTTTTTTGTTTGTTTGTTGTTTTGTTCTTCTTGTTGTTGTTTTTTAACAATGCAATAAATTTTCCATTTTTAGAAGAAAAACTTTCTGGCTTCTAAGCAGACTTTTATGTGAGAACAAAAAAGAAACTTCATTACAGAAAAAATATTGCACTAGAGTATTAATCAGACTGATTTAGCATCTTTTTCAGCTGCATGGTTCTCTTATAACAATAGATTATAACATCATTCTCTGATTGAGAATATTATGGAGCTGCTTAAGAGTGTATGCAGGGTGATGTCCATTTGAGTGACTGTTATCTTGCTGGCATAAGCCTGCTACCAAACAGGAGCAATTATTCCCAATGCAGTCAAATTAAATTTTCATAACTATGAAGCTGCATTTACCTTGGGGCCCTACGTAATGCCTATTTCTTCATTCTTCATTCCTTAATCCTCTATATTAAATCTAAACAAATCAATGCTTACTAACATTAATATTTTAACATACAGTACTTGGTCTGCCTTCTGACATCTTGTGCCTTTATTAGTAGCATGGTGAAGGCTTTCTGCTGTGAACAGCAAATGGCCATTTTTTTGTTTTCCATTCTTGTCAAGTGGTTTATTTCTTCATGTGCAAATGTGCACAAACAGGCACGTTTTTCTGCCACTTAAATCAGCAAAAATCCCAAGTAATAAGAGAAAACAAATCATCATTTCACCACTGAACAAGGGCCATGTTATGAAAAGGTAAAGGAAGCATTAAAAAAAACTGTTTCAATTCCTGCATTAATCAAATTAACAAAATGGGTTCATTTTTCTTTAAATAGTCATCAGTCACATCTTGCTCCCCAGATTTACCAGTACAGGTCCATACACCTTTACCAAGGCCCCCCTCTGCCTAGAAGCTGAAGGTGAGGGCTTCACAAACCATATCAAGAGCAGAGCACCTTTGCTGCTCGTGAAGCTGCTTCCCAGATACAGTGAACCCACAACTGTCCTCACAGCCACAGATCCCCAATTCCCACCCTGCAATTCCTTCATATTCCTATTAGATGTCTGCCAAATACCTAATTACAGTATTTGACCGGCTACTCAATACCTGTAACTACTGTTTGTCTGTATGTGATACAAAGGAAATTAATGGATAGGAACACAAATCATTTAAAAAAATAATTAAAATGGTATTCTGTTTCTGTTCCTCTTTCCCTTACTCCTGTCCTTCCCACTCATTTTGTGATTTTTCTGCCTATATCTGTACCATTAGTCCCTTGGCATTATTTCTCTGTCCCCAGTGAAGTTTAAAACTCCTTTCAATTTAGTATCAGAAAATGCAATTACAGGCTAGTTACTTTCACTTCCAACTCATTAATGAAAATGTTAAATAAGACTGAACCTAAAGTGCCTTCCTAGAAAACCCACCAGATAGTGCTTCCAATTTCTATAATATGGTCACTCTCTCTCTTCTCAGAAAGACTTTTCAGAAAATATCAACATCACCTCTTCGAGTTCCTGGATAGTCATCCAGATTCCTCCAGGACTAAGTATAATCTCTCCCATCCCCTTGAGTTTCATGCCAGCATATAAATTAGCAAAGCAAGGCTTGAAAACTGAGATCAGATCTTTGGCGCACAGCTTAGTTTAAAGGTTAGTTAAGGGTTTCTGTTAGTTTAAGGGTTCACTCCTTTTGATGAAGATGAGGAGATGCAGCTAGAAAGAAAATTACCTTTAATTTTATATTAAAATAAAATTTTAAGGCTTTATAACACTAGCACAGTTTTACCTATTGATAGGACTATAAACTTGAAAGCAGAGTTCAGTAGGCTGTGTCCATCAGCAATGGGAGAAAAAAAAAAGATAATATGGAAGCTGATAATTACCAAACTAACATCAGCAGCCACATTTTCTCTGCCTTTTTATTATTAGAAAAAGTTAAATCCCGATATCTAGTTCATTCGTTGTGTTTTCTGGCACACAGTGGATGTTTGTATGCCTGCTGGGCTGGAATTCTGATGCCAGAAAAAATAAAATAAAGCGTGCTGTAATTTCTAGCTGGCTACTGGGTTCTTCTCCGCACTTAGCTTCAAAGATTTTTTAAAATATATTTTTCTGCACCACAGCTCAGAGTTGCTAAATCCAGAAATTGAAACATTCTGGGAACCAAATAATTTGGGGGCAAATCAAAGCTCTTGGAATGTTGCCCTAGGATTTTGAAGATAGCAGTTAATAGTAAAAAATGTTCCATATTTTTAAGGAAATCCCAATTATAGAGGCTGCACCATTCAAATCTTTGATTTGAGAGTAGAATGAATGTTGCATGTCTAACAGAGCAGGCTGGATGCCTGTATTGTGAAGGCAGGAATTAGTGATAGACAAAAGGAACCCCCTTGCATTTTACATCTGTTATCCATCTATATTTATAGATTGGTAACAGTTGCTGGTAAATACAAAGGTGAAGCTTATTTAGTCATTTAGGTCAGTCTCTAAAATAGGTCTAACAATAATTACAGTTCCCTACCCAATTTATATAATTTATTTTTAAAGTATTGGCGTTGTTTTCCAAGTGGAAAGAATAAAGATTAGGGGCAGGAAGAGTTTAAATGTTAAATGTTAAAGCTTCTTTTCCTGCTCTTTTGGAATTACCTAACCCTTGAATTGTGTAATGATATTTTAAAGCATAGCTTAGCTGAAGTATAAGTTTGCAGAGGCTGTAGATACATTGTCATTTTCATCTGATTTAAATGTATGTCCTGTGTGAAAGGGATGCAGAGGGCAACAAGACTCGGAGCCAACCAGGTCAATTTTCAAGTTAGTTCTCAACAGTACCCAGCTCTGACCAGTTGTGCAAATGCTAGTGCCATCACAGTAGAGAAATGAGTAGCTGAGGACGGAGGGAAAGACCTTAATGGCAATTTACATCAAGCTATAATGACTATGAAGCTACAGTCAGAGATAAGCAGAACTGACAAAAATAGACGTTTAAGACTTTTTCATATGCTCCCAATCCCAAAGCTACAGTAACTTTAGGATTGCAAGAGCAGCAATTGCATAACCTGGAGTCCTTGTCTTTTTAGGCAGTTACTGGTGATACACAGGGAACAGTCTGTAGCCAAGGTCAATAAAATTTTGGGCAAAGCTGACCAAAAAGCCTGAGGAATTGGAAAAGCATGAGACTGCATAGCATCCTGAGGATTCTGCCAATGAAACCCCCTCTATGATGGTCATTTGTATATTGGAAGCCTTGTACAGAAAATTCCTCAAAATATTTAATAAAATATGACAATTTAGAATTAACGCACCGTAACACACGAAAATTTATAATATAATCAGTTCAGGAGCACCTGTCTTTAGAGACTATATTCTACTGACCGTTGGGAGTACTGCATAACTGGCACCCATGTAGTAAGGATGCAATAGCAATAGTGATGTACACATATGCTCAAGATATGCATATTAAATGGTAGCAGCAGGATGTTTTGCATATGGGACTTAAAAATGTTATGTGCAGAAGAACAGCATCTCTTCACAGTAACTGTATATGCACATTATGAAGCAAAAGAAAATATTTTCACCAATCTGGTTTCTTAATACTTATGTTTAAATGGTAAAGCTGGGTGTATTATCCAATAACTTTATTAAATGCATTATTCACCTCATCTGTGATTTGTTAGCTTCAAACACAGAGTCATACTCAGTTAGGCACCTGATCATAGTGTCTATATTAGGACTAGAGATGTCCTTAACACTCTGTGAAGTCAGAAAAGAGGATAAGATATTTTCAGATGATGATTTAGGACTTTGGTGCCTGCATTTCTCCAATGACTGCAAAGAGACCTTAGATTCATTGTAGTTTCAGCAGCTTTAGTGAAACTCAACATAATTTGATATGAACCATAGTAACAAGGATGAATGTCAGTCACGTTTGCTGGTCTGTAAACCTCACAGAGTATCTAATGACAATGGTTAAAACCTGCACTGCTTCTCATTCTGGAGTGTGTTTCATTACTGCTCTAGTATCACCTTTCCATAGCAAGATTTTTTATTCATCTCAACAGAAGACAGAGTTTGCAAAATGTTTTGTCCATGAAGGTGTATTCTACAACACAACTTTTCTGCACATCCTGGTAGTTGACAGGAAATTATTTGTGTTTTATTGTTCTTGTCCATTGAAACCTAAGAACAAAGGAAAAATTTCTTCCCTATCTACAGATACATCTGAGACAGCATCAGATGTATTAACAACAGAATTTGAAGCAGAAAAACAGTACTTTGTCAGTGCTGTGCCTATCTAAATTGCAGATGGACTGAGCAATTAACCTTGGAAGGCACATGTCACAACACAGCCAGAGCCAATGGAGCCATCCAGGGATTGTGGCTGCCCTGCCTGGGAATCCCAACTCAGCACTTCAGGCCACTGTTTAGACAAACTTGTTGCTGCTGAAAGCAAATGCAGAGTCTCTTCACACTCAGGGAACAGGGTTAGTTAGTGCATTCATTGCTATGGTTTTGCTGTTTGCTTGCCAAGCAAAACAAGAGCTACAGCTACAGAGCATTTGCAGCAGCAGGGCAGGACAGTCTTCTTTCCCAGAATTTTTTCCTTTTCCCAGCATGTTGACAAGGTTCAATTCTTCTTCAGAAAAGTAATGTCTTGGAAGTAAGATCCAATTCTTATGAAACAATGAGAAGTAATGGATTACATTAGTTCAGTTTAGACCTTCCTGACAAGATATTTTTGTTTCAGAAAATAAAATGTTTTATTTATAACAGAAAATTCTAGAAAAAGGAAGGGGTTTGGTAGATTTTCTTTTGCGGTTAAGTTACTGTTTTGGTAAACATTAGTCTTCATGTACTACCACAGTGCATTTCTGTGTCCTCCAGGTCCTTACCAGGATTCAGCTGAACTAAGTTTAAGACTCTGCAGTGAATGATGGTTGTCCAGATTTCAGCTGGGATAGAGTTAATTTTCTTTATAGTGGCTGCAGTGTTTTGGATTTAGTATGAGAATGATGTTGATATCTCACATTGTTGTAATTGTTGGTAAGTAATACTTACATTAGCTGACTTTTTTAGTTTCTCATAGAAGCTGAGAGGGAGCATAGACAGGAGAAGCTGTCCAAAGGACTATTCCATACCACAGATGATATGCTCAGTATGTAAATGAGGGTTGTCTGGGGCACAGGAATCCACTGTCACTTCTTGGGATGGGATGGGCAACCAATCCTCTGGTGGTGAGGGTGACTTGTACTGTATCATTTTATTTTGTGTATTATTTTACCTTTATTATTAGTAGTAATTGTAGTAGTATTTTCCTCTTATGTTATTATTCTATTAAACTCTCTTTATCTCAACCCAGGAGGGTTTTTTTCCCTTCTTTTCTCCCTCTTCTCCCTACCCTGCTGGGGAAGAGGGAGGGAGGCAGTGACTGTATGGTCCTAGTTGCAGGCTGGGGTTAAACTACAACACATGATATCCTGCAGTACAGGTGGCTATAATATATAAAATGAACTTTAGTGGATTAATTTTTTCAGGTATTTACTTCCATACCAAGTCATAACTCTCGCACTGAGCTATTTTGAGTGCTGTGTTTGGTTTTATTTGTCACTACCAGGTCCACATTTTCTAAATGTTTTCAAAGATGGTTAGGACGTTTCTTTTTAAAAATAAATAAGACATGCCTGTGAAGAAGGATTTTTAAAAAGTCTTTACTGGCTTAACTCATCTCTCTTTGATAAGGATAATACTAAGAATGTTCCAAACATTTTTCACAGTCGCAAGTACTGTGTACTGAACCCAAGATGCGCAACAATACTAATGTTTCCCACTCAGTATTACCTATTTTTATTTCTCCACACACATAATTTGCCTTTGGGAGACTGATTAGGGGTTCTTTTTTGCCAAGTGCTGCCATTCTATGACTTGAAGCATCAGAGATACTGCCCTTCTGACGACATGATTGCTGTAAGTTCTGCCCCCGACTCATGTTTTTCCCACATGAGTTATGCTGATAAAATTATCTTCTGATATCCAAGAGTCATTGCAGTATCCACTCCACTATTTAGTTTACTCCATATTTTTAGAATATCTTCCTCTCTTGTGGAATCCCTAAACCTTTGTTTTGCAAATCAGAAATTATTTCAAGAATACTAGTTTTCATATTAGCTTAAAAATCAGTGAAACCCATGATTTCATAATATACTGAACTCAACATTTTCAGAATCACATTTATAGTGATAGTTTATAGACTTGATGGTTTCTATCTAAAAAGCAAAAAAAAAAATAGTTAATGTCGTCAATCATTCAGTCATTTCAGAAGTTTAAATCACATACAAGAAAAAAACCTGGGCATTCAAGACTGGTATCTTCAGAGTTATTAGTGTTTCTTTCAGGATTTTTGTCACCTATTTGGCACACTGCATTGATAAACAGTGCATACCTTAAACTACATTAGCTAATACATTCTCCAGATGTGAATAATACTTCATTTCTAATTTCAACAAAGACATAAGGGGGTTATTCAATTTAACATCTCATCTTCAAGTGAACCATTTCTGGATGTGTCAACTGTCGTACTTTTAACATCTTAATTGTAGTTCATAATGTACCTGCTCTGTATTTGCAAAGAAGAATATGTACACTGAGATTAAAATGTGTATGATTTTTTCTTCCCATCTCAAAACATCCTAATTACTCTTCCCTTGAGAGAAAGAAATGATACACAAATAAATTTTCTAACCTCACTGACCAGATTGCTGATGAAACCTCCCGTGCACCCTAGCACTTTCTTTGTCACATTTATGACATGTTCAGAAGCAAAGACCAAGTGTTATTAGTAGAAAAAGAATGATTAATTTTTTTGCAAGTTGAAGTGTTAATATCTAATTGTGACCTCTGTAGAAATACTGAGCTTAAAATGTAAAAGTTAATAAAACTTCTATTTGAAATAACAGCAGATGGCCACGTAGTGAATACAAGCTTAAAATCAGTCTTGGGGCTCTATTATGTTCACACACTGCCTCAGCTATCAATTACTGTGTATGTTGCTGATGAGAGAAAAACTGAACTCCCATTTCATGTAGTGCACCTTAGCTGAGTATCATCTGACATGAAGGGCTATAGAAGGCTCTCATTCCTAAACAAATCTGCTGTAGAGGTGCCTGGAATATTCAGTTAAAAGGTATTATTTTAAGATTACTGTAGGATTTTTTCCCATGAAAATTTTCATGAGTACAGCACAGATTAAAAAGTCACATGATAGTAAAAGAAATACTTTAATTCCATAGAATATTTCTTATGAAAAGGTGAGAGTGATGAGCAATCTCATCTTGTGTAGAAATGGAGTTGAGATTCATGAAAGCAAATTTCAGTGAAAGAGAAAGTCATGTCTGAAACTTTGAATAGTGAGTCCAATTTCTGGAAAGGCAAAAGCAATATACAGCAGAAGGAAAAGAAACTGGAGGAAAACTGTAGAAAAGACGGAAGCAGACCCAGGGAAAGAAGCAGGTGATATAGTTGAGATGCTCCCTTTTATTATTGTGTCTTCTTTTTAAATAGCTTAATTCTTTCTGAGTCTGGTTGAATTTTTGCTAACATCTTTGACCTAATATGCTCCACTGAAAAGGACTTTTTTCTTCTGTTTGTCAAAGACAGAAAATGTGGGTGGCAAATTATCATTCTTTGTTTCATTTCCTTCTTTTCCTGCTGGCAGGTATTTCTAACCCTTATTATGTTTTGGGTTTTTTTATTTCCAATACTATGCTAGGTTCTTCAGGGCAAAAAGATAGGAATTAAAAGAGTTATTGAAATTTCTAATAATATTTTTTCCATCTTTTTTTTTCCCCTTGCTGATTCTCTAGAAAACATCTAGCAAAAGTTCATCAAAAAGATGGTATAGAGGTTACTTGAATCAAATTTAAATACAATTGCTCTAATTTGACCATATGCTGGAAAGACACAGGCAGGAACTGATGGCCGGGAAAAGTGATGTTTATCCACAGTACCTAACATGAAGACTTCGGGGAGTTCCTCCACCTCATACTTCAAGAAACATAATAGTGGATATTTTCACCAATGAAAGAACATAAACTCAGCAATAATAGTTTGGTGGTTCAGCAGAAGGGGCTTCAGTCTGACAATGGCTGATGGTGTAAGCATGGAAGAGGATGTCAGCAGAGGGGATATGCACAATGCTGCTGTGTGTCCTCTCAATCTGCAGCATATGGCAAGGCAGGGGTGGCCTGAGCTGTAAGCTCTTCATGAGGTTCTTTGTTTTCACTCTGTGTTGGGAGGACCCCTTTATCTTTCTTAGTTCTATTGTCAAAACTGCCTATTGAATAAAAACAGATAGTAAGGGATAAGCAGGGAGCACACCTTAGGGAAGAAAAGAGGACAGGGTGGGAAGCAGATCATCAGATGAAGATAAAGGACCCACTACACACAGACCCATGGGGTCAGCCTTAGTCACCCCACTGGTCCTAAAACCTCCCAGGAGGGGTCTTCAGATCCATTCTTACCTTCCAGCTAATCTGGATGGCATCAATGCCTTTGGTTCCAGTCATAAGGTGACACAGATGATCAAAGGTAAAATGCTTGGAAATTTCACAGATTAATTAACAATACCATGTCTGGGGCACACAGCACATAGCAACGCTCCAAAGAGATCAAGGAAGGGCTGTTACAGTAAAACAGCAAGTAATGGAGGTTTTCTAAATCTATAAAAATTAATCACCAGTACTTTTTCTGATATTTCAGAACCAAGCAGCTTCTTTCATTTGGAAGACTAATAGCTGACCTGAATGTGCAGGGAACACTCACAGAAAACCTGGCTGCAGCAGGAAAGCTTAAAAAACCTGTATTTGTTATCACTGTGTAGGAGTCTCCAATGCTAGAAACTTTATGCGAAGCATCTTAGAGAGTTTGGCTGGAACCAAAGTGTCAGAAAAAGGGATTTTAGAGTGTATTGATAGTCTGAATAATAACAAATCTTCCAACGTAGATTGAATGTGTGCAGGTGCACATTATGATGAAACTATGCCATGAAATTCTTTGACCTTCTAACTTAACACTCTGAGCTTCTTCCATGCCTCTGAAAAAGAAGGTTGCAAATATGATGCCAGTTTCTAAAACATGATCCTGAATGCTCTGGAAGTCTGATGTCCAGGCTGGGAAGTTTTGTATGATAATTTTTATCATAAAATAAATTAATCAGTCAACAATTTGACAAATATAGACAAAAGTGTTAATACGGCTTTTGTACAGGGAACTCGTGTCTTACAAGTATTTTACGTAATCGATTTCAAAGAGTCATTGAGCATGTGCAAAAGGATGAGCCAGCAGATAAGCCTTCTGAGATTTCCAAAGGCTCTTCAGCAATATTTCTTGTAAAAACTTACTTGTCATCAATTTATCAAGAACAGATGTCTTCTTAAAAGACAGTAAACAAAAGGTAGGAGTAAATAGTCATTGGAGGATGAAAATAGTGTACCCTACAGAGACCTATGCTAAGGCTTGTCCTATTCGGTATTCGTACAGTATCTAGAAAAGGTGATAGAGACTGATGAAGTATGATGATGTTAAATTATTCAGTGTAGTGAAAATGAAAGCTGTCTCTGAAGAGCTGTGGAAGGATCTCAGAGTATTGACTAATTGGGCAGTAAAATGGGAGATGAAATTCAGTGCTAATAAATGCAGAGTAATGCATTTGGAGAAAAGCAAGCCTAATTTTACAAACATGGTATAGGGCTCTGAGCTGTTAACACAGAATCACCTAGGTTGGAAGGGACCTTTTAAGATCATCTAGTCCAACCAAAAAAAAAACAAAAAACCAACCCACCAAAAAACAACCAAACACACACACCACCACCACATCCACACCACACAAAACACCACCCAACTAATCCATATCCCAGAGCACCATGTCAACTCACCTCTTGAATACCTCCAGGGATGGTGCCTCAACCACCTCCCTGGGCAGCCCATTCCAATGCCTGATAACCCTTTCAGGAAAGAAATATTTCCTAATATCTAACCGGAACCTCCCCTGGCACAACTTGAAGCCATTGCCCCTTGTC
>BJBW01007655.1:1193-8693 GCA_004320125.1 Scolopax mira
GGAGGATTGGGGGGCACAGTGCCACGCAGGTGACCAGGGAGGCCGTGCTGCCCCCAGCACGCCGCTGATGCCCCGTCCTCCGAGGGACTGGGAGGAGTGGGAGGGGGTGTCAGGGAGAGCGGGGTGGCTTGTGCCGCCGGAAAGGGGGTACCGGGGGTACCGAGCTGAGACGGGGGGCAGGGGGCAGCTCTGAGGGGCGCGGGTGACTTCTGAGTTTTGCGACAGGGTCCCAGGAGCTCCGTGTCTGCAAGGGAATGGGGTTTGGACGGCAGCTACTTCCCTCCCTCCGTCCCTCCGTCCCTCCGTCCCTCCTCCCCATCCCGTTATCAGGAGCGGCAATAAGAAGCTCACTCCCCCTCCGAACCCGCTGCCGAAGTTTGTAGCGGGGTCAAAAGTAACCCCCACCACCCCCCACACCCGCACCACCTTGCCCGAGGTGCCCGCACGCCCGCGGCCTGCGGGGGGGCTCGGGGGCGCTCCCCGCCTCGCCTCCCCCCGCCGCCCGTTTGGGACGGGACGGGATGGGACGGGCCCCCATCCTCCGCAAAGGCTCCGTGAGACCCACGGGGCTGCCCGCGCCCCCGCGGGGGTCCCACGGCGTGGGGCGGCGGCCGGATCCCCGGGGAGGGTTGTGACTTGTACCGCTTTTTTTTTTTTTTTTTTTTTATTATTTCCCTCTTTTTGTCCCTTTCCCTTTCCGGTGCTTTGTTTCGCTTTTCGCTTTCGGAGTGAGAGTCTGAGGCAAGTTTACCCCCCCCCTCCCCGCGTCTGCAGGGTTCCCCCCTACACCCCCACCCCCCCCGGGGCGGCCTCCCCCGCTGCCGTCGGGGCCGGCGAGTGGCGGTGGGGCCGCGGGTTGCCGCCCGGTTTTGCGCGCCCGTTGGCTTGCCCCGGGCCGAGCTGCGCACCACGGGTGCGGGAACGGGGCGGGGTGCGGGGGAACCGGCGTTCCCACCGGGCTCTGCCGCGCTGCCGGGAAGTGGGGAAAGAGGACGGGATCGGGATGCGGCGGGAGGTTGGGGGGGGGGGGAGGACACAACAGGGCTTTCCCCCCCTCCCCGTTTTAAGGCGCATGGATTTTGTCCCTGTCCTCGGGGGCAGGAGGTGGCGGGAGGTGGCCGGGTGCGGGGGGGTCTCGGGGAGAAGCGCGGCCCCGCGTGGGCTGCCCGCGGAGGCGGGGGGTGGGGGGAGCCGCCGGGAAAAGACCGGGACGGGGGCGCGGGGGAGGAACGGGGGTTGGGGGAGGGGGGGGGAAGTAACAGGGAGGGGGGTGCAAACTCCGGCAGCCCGGGGAGGCCGGAGCGCACGGTGCCACACCAGGGCTGGGGAAGCGGAGTTAGTAAATATTTATTCTTATTTGCTGTTTGCTGCGAGGGAGGCAGGGGGAGGCTGGGCACGGCGGGGGCGGGAAGGCGGCGGGAGGGGGCTGGGGGGGGAAGGTGGATGCCGGTCGAACCGAGGGCTGGGGAAAGTTTCCCCGGCGGCGGCTCGGCCCCGCGGAGACTCTCGCCCGTGGGGAACCGGCTGCCCGTGTCCCCCGCTTGTGCGTGTGCCCCTGACACCCCCGCACCGCGCCACCGGATCCCGCACCAGCCCTTGGCACTGGCAGAACTGCCCGAGAGAGGCACAAGCAGCCGGTGCCGGGCCGGGATCTTCTCTTTGCCATACGATTACTTCCACGTCTATCCTTTGCCTTTATTATTTATGTGGTGCCGTGTGATATACATTAGAGCCTCGGATTTGATTGGCGTTTGCGATGACAAGACCTGTTTGTTAAGTTGTAAGGCTTCCTCGGCTCCCTCACTTGTTAAATGAACTCTGGAGGAAGGATGCCACCGAGACACAACAATATAATAAATGTCAGGGATATCCGCAGTGCCGAGATCAAATGATCAATCCTTGTCCCCTAGATAATCATTTTAAACTCGCATAGGGGGAGATTGATTTTTTTTTTTTTTTAAAGCCCTTTATTAATTGCTTCCTCGATTATTATTTTTCCCCCTCCTCCCGCCGAGGTGTTAACTCTGGTGCTGGGGGCACCTTTGGATTAATTAAACGTATTTTTAGAGTTTTAACGTTCTGCTAATTTTCAGAACAGTCCCATGCTCCCCCGGAAAAGAAACAATGGCCCCTTGCTCCAGCGAGGAGCCTCCTTTGGTTGCGGTTCAGAGCAGAGGGTGGCGTGATGATGGGCTCTGATTATCTCAAACTCGAGGCGAGGAAATGAGAAGGACTTAAAACGTCAAACGACCAGACGACAAAATTCCTCCAAATACCAAATACCCCTTCGCGTTAAAGCCCGAGGAGAGGAGATAGAAATAAATAGCTGGAAAATCGGCTCCGCTGGCGGATGAAATGGTGCGGAGAGGCGCTAGAAATGCCGGCGCTGTTATCTGGAGATGAATTTCAGGCAGCTATTTAAACGCACAGAATAATAATCGTTCCGGGAGTACAACAAAAATAACAGCAGCCTACTAAGAACAAGGTGGGGAAATTATTGCCAGTCCAATCTTAAATCCAGCAGGACACGTTTCGTTGGGAAAAAAAAAAAAGCACCAAAAAACAAAAAAGACAGGCGATTTAATGTTCTATTTGTCGTGTACAAACTCTCCTGTTAACAAATTACCCCTCTACTGCCCGCAGCAGGGTAGCTCTACATCCAGAGAAACATTTTAGGGTTTAATTTTCCCCAACAGTATCTTCAGACGACATAATAACAGTAAACAAGAAAACAGACCCTCCGATGCTTACACGCATCCGGAGAGCCCCCCTACCTACGGATAACCAGCGCCCCCCCCCCCCACCTCCCCAGACAAACAACCCCCTCCAAATCCTCCGAACACACCGACACGGATCTCCGAGACACCTTGCAACTTGTTTAACCACCGCACACGTCCCCCCCCCCACGCACCCGCCCACCCCCCAGAGCAGGCAACACTTCTAAAACAGCATTTTTGGTTCGCCGACTATTTTGACCATTTTAATTAAGCGAAATTAGCTAAATAGCAAATCGGGTAGAATTTCCAATGATTACAACAAATGCACATCTCCGGCTTTTTATTCGTTACCTTTTTTTTTTATTATTGAACACTCTTTTTCTCTTCCTCTTGACAGCGATACATGTCATTGCAGGAGCACAGTTATTTGATTAGCTGTGGGTCCGTTTTTACTCCCAGTGTTGCCACGCACAGGATGTCCTTACAATCAATTAAGTCTTCCTCGACTTTCATTTCTGCAACCCATTTACAGAATGCAGATACCTATTTTCATGTTTTCCTCTTCCCACCCACCCCAACCCCCCCCCCTCCCTTTTATTCCTCTCTCTCTCTCCCTCTCTCTCCCCCTCTTTTTCGCTTTTGCCTCTTTGCCTCCCTAAATCAAGGTGCAAAGATGCCAAAGAGTGATGAAATGAAAAGAAAGCCAATTGCTGGACTGAGGTGGGGGAGATAGCTGCTGGGAGTCCGCCTGCGACTATGGAGCAGTCAGTAATTGCTGGAGACAGGGAGAGCTGGGGGTTGGGCTGAGGTAGCCATGTATAAATAGTGTGATCTCAAATTGAAAGGCATAAATAACAGCAGGAGTGATCTAACCCTATACAGCCCATCTTCTACGTGCAAAAACAGCGTGCGGAGGACGGCCACATCTCCGGCTGCAAACAAGTGGATCTCTGTGGATAAGATCACCGGGCAGCCATGGAAGAACTTACGGCTTTTGTATCCAAATCTTTTGACCAGAAAAGCAAAGAGAGCAGCAGCGGCGGTGGCAGCAGCAACAAGAAGGAGACGATCACGTACAGGGAAGTTTTGGAGAGTGGGTTGGCTCGCTCTAGGGAGCTTGGAAACTCTGACTCTAACCTGCAGGACATGACCGAGAGCAGCAACCATTGCCCGGTGCATCTTTTCAAAGACCACGTAGAGAGCGACAAGGACAAACTGAAGGAGTTCAGCACGGGCAGGACGGCGGAAGGTAAGAGCGGGGCTGGCCCCCCTCCGCCCCGCACCCCTCGCCGGCAACCTCGGCCCCCTCCTCGGCCGCCCCCGGGGCTCCGCAGCGGGGGACAACCGGCCACCGCCGCCCCCGGCCCCGGCCCCGGAGGAGCGAGAGGGCTCTTCTCCCGCATCCCGCCTCCCTCCTCCTCCCGCAGCGGCGGGAACATACGGCATAGAAACACATACGCCCGCATGCCGATCGTGAACATAGCCGTGAAAAATAAGTCGCAACTTCTGTCCTTTCCTCCCACAACCCCCAACATCCATCCCTCCCTCCCTCCCTCCCTCCTCGTTCACATCCCAGATCGATCCAGTGCGTTTAGGCGTTCACTCGCCCGGGGAAAGGGGGCAGCGCAGGACCTCAGACATTTTTGTGTCCATCCGTGTATTTTTTTTTATTTTTTTTGTACGAGGAAACCTTGTCCGGGGGAGTTTTAACGCCTCGGGAGACCTGTTCTTCCTGCTTCCGGGCCATCAGGAGGATGCTGCTTCTGCTGGGAGAAAGCTGGATGCGGAGAAAGGGGCTCTCTCCCCCCCCCGCATTTTGTCTGGTGCCGCTCAGCCTGTCCTAGCCAGAGGCTGCGGCCGGCGAGGAGGAGAGGAACCCGGCTGCGGGGAAGCTGCCCGGGCCCGGGTGAGACGGAGCATCCCCGCGGAGGGAGGCACCGGTCGGCCCTGCCGCCTTCCGTCCCCTGCCTGCCCTTCTCACCTGGGCCGGGGCAGCACCGCCTCCCCCCGGGGCTGCGGGGACTCCCGGCCGAGGGGTAAAACGCCATTCCTTCTCTTAGCGGAAAGATTTTCAAATTAAGAAATAATTTTTTATTTTATTTTTTTTTTAAATCAACCAAGCTAAAAATCCTGCACGGGCTCGCTGGGGAAGGAGAGAATAAAAAAGGGCGGGGGGGGGGGGGGGGGGGGGAATTAGAAAGTTGAGAAAGTGTCTCTAGGCAAGTTAGACAGGTGGACCTGCCTGGGGAGCTACTGGCTAGCTCGGGGTAATAAAAAGCGGTTAATAGGTTGGGGAACAACAACCAGTCTTTCAGCTGTTTCCTACTGTTTGATCTTGTTTAATATAACATTGAGCGAAAGGCAATTTAATTTACAGCCCAAACGCTTATTTAATATCCTCCTCTCTTCCACCCCCTCCCCAAACCGAAGGATGGGGTGTAACCACGAATTCGGGTACCCGTCCTTCTGCACAAGCTCAGCACCGCTGATTTTTCCTTCTCTGGTTGAGGGATTGCAAAGACGAGAGGGTTTAGTTTAGAGGAATCGTTCGCGCAGGAACGGATGGTTTTTAAAAAAATGAAAGCAGGGCATGCTCCAGGAAAAAAAAACCAAACCCAAAACACAACAAAACAAAACAACAGAAACAACAAAAAAACCCCAAACAAAACCCAACCAAAACAAAACACCAAACCCTAAATAAAAAAAAATATAATGCGAACGAACGAAAAAAGAAAATCTCTACTACTCTCCCTTTCCCTGTGTACGGAAATTCTGGCTTGTATGTTTAGCTAATCTAATCTATGGAGAGGGGCTGGGGGTGGGGATGGAAGGGAGGAGTTGGAAAGAGCTGAGATGCTTGTGACAGTTTAAATTCATGCCAGGTTTCAGTCTAATTTCAACTGATTCTGGCGTGCGATTTTAGTCCCACCGATACGCCAGTTAATATTTTATAGCTATCGCGGACACGCTGTAGCCTCGGATCTCCGAAAGGAGACAGAGCTGCCGAACGCGCCTAATTTTCCCTGGGCGTCTGCTGGGTTAGCACCCTCGGCTTTTCCCAGGGGTTCCCCTTTACTGGAGAAAGGCGAACAACCCGCCATTAAAACCAAGCGGCGAACAGCCCCCTTCCGGAGGTCAAAGCCTTCCCAAAGTTTTATGGAGCCGATACCCAGCCCGGAGCCGGAGAGGGGGAGCCCGGAGGAGCCCTCACGGACGGGGACAGTTTTCATTTTGGAAGGGAAACGGGGGCGCGGGTCCCCGCCTTACTGAAGCACAGAGGCAGTTCGGAACGTTTCATTACGTTCAATTAAACTTACGATTCGTGATGCTAGTCGTTTGCATTTTGGGATGTCCCTGAGTATATAGGTGAATATATACATGTGCATGCGCACAACTGCGTGTGCGTCTACATACATATATATACGCATATGTAACACGTGTGTATTTGGTGAGGGAAAAGGGAAAAATGGGGGATCGTCTGCAGATGTGGCTCTCTCCCCCCGCCCCACACCACCCAGAAGGTGAAGCAGGACAAAGGAGGCAGCCGAAGCGGGCTCATCCCGGGACTCCGCCGGTGCCCGCGCCGGATGCGCTCCCCGGCGGGGCGGCCAGGGTAGGCGGGGGGGGGGCCGGGGAACCAGTTCAGCCTCCAGAGGTGCTCCTTACTCCAGCACCTCTCCTCTTTTCGTTAGCCTTATTGAAAAGAGGGTCGGTGCGTTAGGCCTCCTGGCATTAAGGAAAAGTGAGGGAAGAAAGAAAAAAAAAAAAGCAAAGAAAACTAATTTGACAAAACAAAAGAAATCTCAACCGCCACCCCCAGTACAAAAAAAGTTTTCCTTTTATTACTCCCCACTCTTCCTCCCCTCTGCCCGGGATAAGCGTGCACAGCGACTGCCTCCGGTCGCCAGCTCGCCCCGAGCCCTCTTGGGCTCCATGAGGGCTGGGGGAGGTGGGTGTCTGCTCTTTTGGAGGGGCTGGGGGGCCACCCGTGGTCTTTGCGTTCGCCGTGCAGGCCCGCCGCCCCGGGGGTTTCGTCCCGCTGGCAGGTATTTTGGGGGAAGGAGAGCTGATAAGGGGGAGAGAGAAGGACGCTCTCGGCCTCAGGCCCATGGAAAGTTTCTTTTACGAGGCAAATATTTTCACTGTGGCTTCACCATGACAGCGGTGGGGAGCTTCTTGCATAACCCTCTGTACTTTGGGAGAAAAGGGCAACGGAGAAGCCCCTTCCCCTGCCTATTCCCACCGCCTGGAGGTATCGGGGGGCCAGCGGTTTTCCCACCAGCCCCTTCCCCGAACTGCCGGTGCCAAACGGCGGCACAGCTTCCTCCTGAAAAAACTAAAATTATGTTTACCTAGATAGGTTTTCGGATGGGGCATCAACCAGGCAAGGCAGTGCGGCTCCTTCCATCCCTCCCTCCGCCCGGCGAGGTGTCCCCTGCCCGGCGCGGAGCTGGCAGCGGGGTTCAGCCCGGCCCGGTGCCCCCCTCCCGGCTCCGCTCGCCCCCTCTGCCCTGCGAAGGCCAGCCCGGGGTCCCCCCTCCCGGCCGCATGTTGCCCCCACAGATTGCGCAGAGTTTGAGGGCGAAGAGAGGGGAGGGGGGAGATCCCCGTGTGCTGCGAAGAGAAACTTCGGAGAGGTGCGAGGGGGATGCTCAGTGTCGTTTTCCCCTTCCCCCTCCCGGCAGGGATCTACGAGTGTAAGGAGAAGAGGGAAGATGTGAAGTCAGAAGATGAAGACGGACAGACCAAGCTCAAACAAAGGAGAAGCAGAACCAATTTCACA
>BJBW01007655.1:11193-13803 GCA_004320125.1 Scolopax mira
TGTACTGTGCTTTACTTAGCATATTCATGACTAATTGGAATTGATCGTGAATCACACCAAGCCTGATTTATTATCGCTTAACGCAGTGGCTAATTCATCACTTTTATTCCTCATAACCTTATTTTTTCATAGCTAAAGGGAAAGGGCACTTCGTTTTCTAGATTTAAATATAATTTCTGTTTGAAAGATGTTCTGATTTGCAAGAGAAGTTGTTTAAACGCTGCTTAAATTCCTCCTGACAATTTATACTCCTTTGAGGGGGAGGAGGGGGTGTGTGGGGAACACACACAAGATTTCCTGCAAGGATTTACAGCCGTAAAAAAAAGTGTATTGTTGTCGCTGGAGCACGATGATATTTTGCATGCTCATATTAAAAAACGTAGATATAAATCCCTCACGACCCGGTTAAAAGGAGAAGCGTTGCATGTTGTTAATATTTGCGTATTGCTCGTAGGGGAAAAAAACACCCACCAATAAACCAAAATCAAACCAAAGACCCCCAAAACCCCAACCCAGGCTTGTGCCGAGCTGTACGTTGCAGGGCAGAGAGGCGGCAGCGATGCCGGGTTAGCGCGGGGAGGGCTGCGGTAGCGCCAAGCAGGCGGGGGACGGGAGCGGTCGGTCTGTCCGTAACCCGCAGCGCCCCGCCGCCTGCCCGTCAGCTCGCCGGGCCACCCCCGGGCAGGAAAAAATAGTGCTCCAAATCAGAGGCGGCCAATTCCTACTTAAGAAAATCACTGAGGTACCCGAGGTAATTAATGCCTTTGGAAGCCTTTCTTTGCACTAATTACTCCGTTGTAAATGACCATCATTAAGGCAATTGAAGAAAGCTTGAAGGGAAAATTTGATGTAGGAAGTGCAGTTAGTATTAATTAACCGTATGATCTCTTGGCAAGTGCAGGAACATCAAAGGTTGTAGGTGTTTACTTAGTTACAAGATTTTATCAGCGGTGAAATTCAGTGTTTGTCCCTATTCGGTAGGTTTTGGTGGAAGGACAAGTGTCCGCAAAACATTTTGGGCCGTGCCCCCCCCCCCCCCCCCCGAGGATCCCTTGGGAAGGGCTGCTGAGTCAGGCACCTCGGGAGGGGAGAAGTAACGAAGGGGTGAAATCCCCCTGGAAAAGAGTCAGGGGAGGCGCAGCGGCAGCTCCCAAATTCTGCGCTTGTTTGAGTCAGAATGGCTAGAATTGGGGCAGGATTTACTGGGTTACAGGCATTTCTCGGGTAGGGGCATAAGCGCTTCTTTACACCTCCGTCTGCAAAGATGTTGCTCTTGTCTGTCTAGAACTCTACAGAAGCGGGTTTTGTTTTCTGTTAACGTTTGGGGAACGATTTCAGTCCCTTTGCGCAAGTTCAGTATCTCGCATCTTCTCTGAGGTCTTCCTGGTTTCCAAGCCCAGCTCGGGAGAGAGCAGCAGGCCCTGTCGCTCAGGGGCTATAGACCCCGGAGCGTGACCCTGCCCGCCCTGCCCTGTCCCCGGCATGTTTGAGGTGTGACTGGAAAGGCAGCCAGGGTCCCCCCACGGCCCGCTGGTGGCCTCACTTGAAGTGCTTGAGGGAGCGTCCCCTCGCCCCAGGGGGGTGGCACAAGGACAGCCACTGCTCCACCCCGGGGCACTCGGGAGACCCGGTGCGAAGCGGCCGGCTCCCGATCTCCCCGGCTGGGAGGGAGCTTCACATCTCCGTGATTCAGCTCCCGCTGAGGAGAAACCACACCAAAGAGCAGGACCCCCCCAAAAAACCCCACCAGCCCCTCCGCAGCATCCTCCCGGGGCTGAGCTCTCCCCCTCGGCTGCTCCCCGAGGAGGGACCTCAGCAAAGTTGTGCGGAGACCCCGGCCCTCCACCCCTCGCCCCTCAGATAATCCGCTTTCTGAGCGGATGCCTAGTCTACCTCCATTTTTTTTGTTGTTGTTGCTGTGTTTTTTTGTTTGGTTGGTTTTTTTTTTTGGTTTTGTTTGCGTTTTCTTTTCACAGGTCTGGTTCCAGAACAGGAGAGCAAAGTGCCGAAAGCAGGAAAACCAGATGCACAAAGGTGGGTAATGGGTGCGGGCCAGCCGGGGGGAGTGACGGGGAGGGGGGACGGGACGGGACGGGACGGGGAGCCCCGGGGCTCCTTCGCCGCTCACCCGGCCCTGTCTCTCCCCGCAGGTGTGATCCTGGGAACCGCCAGCCATTTAGACGCCTGCAGAGTGGCCCCCTATGTGAATATGGGAGCCCTGAGGATGCCTTTCCAACAGGTAGTTAGCTCCAGTTTTATTTTCCTTTCCCCCGGCAAGCTCCCGACCCCCTCGCGTTTGCAGGGGAGGAAGCCGGACACGTTTACAAGTGCCATTTATATAGAAGTTGGCACGTATTAAAAACAGCCTGTAAAACTTGGTGAAGGAGCCCCCGCCCGGCTGCAGGGAGCTCAGCGCCCCTCGGGCCCGGGGAGGGGGCTGAGCGGGGGGTCCCGCGGCACCGGGAGGAACCGTCGGTGCTACGGGCACCCCCCTACCCCCCAAGTCCCGCCACCGTGCGACAGATGGGATGGCCGCAGGGCCCCGGGGCCGCCCGCAGACGTGGCAAAGGCGGGCTGGCCTCCCGGGGGGGCATCGACTTCCTGGGGGGG
>BJBW01007656.1:0-10134 GCA_004320125.1 Scolopax mira
GGCTTCTGAAGTACATATAAAGAGAGTAAAAACAAAAAAGAAAGATACCTGAACTCTTTACTAAAAGCCAGTAATGGCAAAAAATAGTATTTTTATTCTTTTTCCTTTTTATGAATTATAAGATACATATTTTTCAATTAGAATAATTCAAGCAAAAGCTGTCAAACCTCAAAGTTTTGATTACCTTGCAAACCTAAGTAATTTCTCTATGTAACCAAAAATCTAGATCCCAAGAAAACCTTACATTTGATATAATACTGAAGAAAGGTGGAAAAGAATGGGATTGGATACCTGTCTCCCACCCACTGCACACAATAATGGTATTCACAAGTTATAAGAAGTCTGTGCAAAATCTCTCAAAGGACCCCACTTCTACTTTTAAGCAATCCTGCTAGTTGTGTGAACTGGCTAGTCAAACCAAACTTCTTCTTTTCAATAAAACATTCTGGATTTAGAAACATATCTTTGTTCTGTGTCATACAGTTTCCACTCAGGCCCTGCATTACTGTTAGATTAAAAAAGGTTCATTTAAAAACAACAGCAGACCACAAAAATCCACCTTAACTGTGCATCCAAATCTGAGTGTAGAAACGTGCAAAGAGATGATTATACCCTCATGTACTGAACATACAAGTGTGCCACCATGGCATACCTAAATTTGATGTACAACTGCCTAAAGCTGAATAAAACAGTGGAGAAAAATTATCACTTCAGTAGTTTTGCTCCCACACAGATGACAAAGCCAACTAAATGCTGCACAGTGGAGGTATTCTTGTAAATACAAACATCTTCCACATGTACTCTGCTGTTTGAAAGCTGACAGCTTTGAGAATATGCAAGAGAAAAATCAAATTTGAGATGCTGTCACAATTCTAAGGCAACGCACTCTTTACTACATATTAGTAATTTACAAATTTGTAGATTAGTACCTACTGCCATATTTGATAATATTGAATGCAAAACAAAAAAAATCAACGTTATAAACACAAAAACTTATATATTGCCTAACATTTACTTAAAGTGCCAAGGCAGTAATCAAGTCACTGTGATTACAAAATACTCAGACTTAACAAGATACTATAAAGCTAATGACCAAAACTAAAAATACAAGAATCTCACTTTGAGGTTAATAATTATTAGTAAAAAGTGGGGGAATTGTTTGTTGAGAAAGGTCTTTTCCATCATCTTTATATAAAGGTGGCTAATGAAGGTGTTTTGTTAATGATATGCATAATCATATGGGTGTAGTAGTGGCAGCTTGAGGCCACACAAAACCATGGCACTTATAACTGAAACCCAATAAGATCCTCTAGCAATAGGAAGATCTAATTCCTAATAAGACAAGAAGACTGCAAATCCTTTTTTAAATTACTTTCAAACTACCATACTGTTTATAGGCAGACAAGGAAGATAACCACTACCAAAATAAACCATCCAAAACATTCAAAATAATCTGCAATTGCTTCCAGACAAGATGCAAACAACAATTTATGTTCATTTATTACTGAAAAATGTCTATTTCGCATCACAATCTGAAGTGATTTTATGTAAGCTAGAAAAAAAAGGACTGAAATCAAGAAACAGATTTCACATATGTATCCAAGGAACTGAAAACTCTCTGAATTTGAAATAATTTTTTCATAACATTCTGCAAGAATAAACCTAAACTGTCAATGGATTTCCCTTGGAGTACCAGGCCAGAATTATGGAATTGTATTTCACCTGAACTTCGCCTGAACTTAGGATTTATAAAGTTTTAGTTAATTTTTATGGAGATAGATGAAAGGCTCCAATACAGATTTAATTGATCTTGTTTAACACTCACCAACATTACTCTGTATTGGATTAATATAACAAACAGTTGCTGTGAATTACATAAAGCTATTTTTAATTTGGATAAAAATGCAGAGTTAACTACTTCCACACTATTAATGTCATTCTTCTCATTCACACAAATATCCTCATCGTAAACTTCTATTTTATCACAAAATACTCTCAAAAGCTCTATTGACACTAAAACACCACCTCCTCTAATCCTTTTTGAATCCTGAGAACAGCCTCCACCCACCCACAACATGTAACAGCGTATCCTAATTTAGTTTGGCTGATCATTTCCGATCAGTTAGCATTGCCCACTCATCTACTCTGCGCAACATCTTTTTGTGCTGTGCAATACATCACACTCAGATCTCTTCGAAGCTTTCCAGGTTCTCTATCCTTTCATTTCTATCTTCCTTCTCAAATTTCACCATCTCCACACTGAATTTTCATACCTCTTACCTTATTTTTTCTATTGTATAATCTCTTTTTTCCCTCAGAGTTAAGACATGTGAAGAGAACACAGGAAGTTCTACTCTCTGAAGTTTGTTATTTTTTTCTCTTTTGCTGCCCTTTCTTACTTGTACAGCCTCCTACTTATATATATATTTTCCTCTTATTAAAGGCCAATCACTGAACACCAAAGACATTTCAAGAGGATGCTTCTTGGTTTAAGTGCACTGCTCACAGATCTGCTATGCTGTCAGCATTCCTGCTCAGTTCTCAGCTCTCAGAAAGTAATATGTAAACCATCAAGAAATCTAATGCTGCTGTACATAAAAACACAAACCCAAACAGAACTGCATTCCTGGAATTTATCTGAGAGTGCTCTAGAGGCAATCTACAATTCATGCTCAGAAACTTCATTTTGAAGGCTTGGCAGGCATGTTATCTTTTACCTATCATGAATTACCTGTTTCAGGATGCCTGCAAAACATGCCATGTTTACTCAGCATGCAATTTGTGGACTGGAACAAGAGCTAGTAACCAGACACTGGGGACCACATAAAATTTCAGCAAAAAAACCAAACAACCCAACCTTGTCACAACCAGTTTAAAGACTATTTTCTGTTTTTAAACAGAATTGCTCCCACTTACAGTGATCATCAACCTTCTAACATTATTCTGATTCAAGAAGAAACTCTAATGGAGTTATCTAGAATTCTCCTGAAATATCACATTATAGTTAAGGAAAACAAACAAAAAAAGAATTAAAATCTTAGAGCAAAAGGAATTTCATGTAGGGTCTAAGCAAGAACTGCTGCTAAAAGAAACCAACATATTCTTCCCCTTCTCCTTTGTTACTTGTTTCTAGGACTACATTCTCCTTGCAAAAGCTTCTGCTGGAAAGCAGTTTTCTCCAATCTTTAGGCTCACACATGGAGCCAGACACTTCCTCCTGCCACACAATGACACTACAATAAAAATGCTCTGTGCAGCGTTGTCTTTTTAAATAATGCAATATACAAACTGCTACTCCCTTACATGTTCTCACTTAGTCTTAATGCTCCAAAAAGGAAAAAGATTAGGTCAAACAATTGTGCTCTTCACCTTGTTACAAGGTTTTACTCAAAATTAAATATTAACAGTATACTTTTCTGCTTATTGAAAAAAATGGATACTTAAATTGGTTTTATTTGAAACCTTTCCAGAAAGAGTAAGAATTTCCTCATTATATATTTGAATCTTTTAAAATTATATTCTGAATTTAATAGAAAATTTCTTATCAAGCAGTATACATTCTAGGTTTCGACAAGAAATCATTAATATTAATTATAGTTTAAAAATTATTATCGCCAAAGCAAGGAACCTTAGATGACTGGCTTACCAGAAATATCTATTATAATATTAATAATTTAAAAAAAGTGAGGTTGATCTGAAAGATCTCTAAGTAGCTATTGCCCAATCTTTGCAAAGTTCTTAATATTTTTATATAGCTGTTCAGATGAAAAATAAAGCTAAAATGAGAAAAGAATATTAAAAGCTATGAGTGTTATTTAAGGAACATAGAATCTCAATTTTCTATATGCAGTTGCTGTGCATTTGAAAGGGACTAGGCCTAATACTAGTACAGTAATTATTTTAAATCATTATTGGGGAAGGGGGAATCATGTTTGGCCTTTCATTAAAATAAAAACAATACAAATATTGAAAAAAAAGCCTTTTTCTTATGAACATCTTTATTCACATACTCATGACATAAGACATCCCACTGAGCTGTGTGTATGCACACACACAGAGTACACAGAAATCAGGTAAAGTGCAAATGAGGCATGCATGCTTACAGCATTATACAAAAACTGCAATGTATAGAGCTTCTGAAGTAAATTAGGTATTATTCTCTGAGCAAGTAGGATATATATGAGGATATGGGGAAAAAAAAAAAAGTAGAACAGGTAATAATTCTCAATATCTGTAATGGGAACACCAGCCTCTGATCTATGAAATAATAAAGTCCTTATAATGCACACCTGCCCTAGTCAGGTTGCGAGCAGAAAAAACCCCAACTTATATGGCCAGGTAACTACCATCCTGAATATTAAAGAAAAGAAAAAGCCTTCTTCCAAGGCTAAGACAAGACATTGTAAACTCAAGGGTTTTTTTTTTTTTTCCATCATCATAATTAGTACCCTGAAAAGAAAAAGAAAGAAAAAGAATGAAGAGATTTATTTAGAACAACTGCAAATGACTCATTTAACCTGCATATCCACTAGGATAGATAACTTCTAGGCAGATAACTCGAAATGCAGTTTCCATGAGAACAGAGTCGCATCATGATATTTTTAATGTCTTCTCTTAGGAAGTAATCTACTTTTAAAATATGGAAACTAGCATTAGGAAGATAAACCAAAGTTTAACCTGGGTTCATTCCACACCCCAGTGGAACACTTTTACTCTATAAAAAAATAAAGCCATTCTATAATAGCAGCAAGAGGATGATACCCACATTATTACTAATTGTGCTACATTCATCAAATTGTGGAACAGTACCTTACTCCTCCCAGTAAGAAGCAGTATTAAAAAAAGTATTCAAGTAATTACTTAAACTCTATCCTATCAAATAAACTCCAGACTTTATATTTTGACTATACAACTCAAACATCCAGCAAGGGAAAGAACACCCGCAGATGTTCAACTATGCTACGCTGAACCACAAGACCCAAAGGTCAAATCTGAAATAATTCTTGCTATGAACAGTAAAGCAACCACAAGTACCAATTAAATATAAGAGCTACTTTAGAGAAAATAGTATTTTTACAATTCAGAAGTGGTACTTGATATAAAGTAGGGAATAACAGTGATAGTCAATGCCCATCCCACTCCCTCGTAAGCCTGGTGTCACCTGGGATATGTGGGCCTTTTTGTTTGTAACTGGAACAGAGTAACCATACCTGTCTGCTCCTGACTGTTAATCAGAGGGTTCCACTTTGCATTCTATAAACTAATATCCAGCTACTTACCTATAAGTAAGAATCAAGAAGGAATTTTTCTGCTGTAGTAAGTGAGACTTTTTATAGTATTGTCAGAACAGTGCCAGAAATCTAAAGAATAATTTTGTAAAACTATCACAAGTTCTAGTAGGTCTGATATCCAGATCAAAACCAGCATATAGAAAGCGTATTCTGAATGCTATGGGCTAACCCTCAGAGACAAAGAGAGGACAGTAGGCCAAGGGCCTTCAAAAAAACAGCCAAACAAACAAAACAAACAAACAAAAAAACACCAGTGGAAAAGGCATTGACGTACTGTAAGCTTTGGAAGGGGCAGGCAAATACACTTGATTTGTGAACAGCAGCAATCCCCAACATGATTCCCAACTGAACCAGCAGATATTTTGATAAGCTCTAGTTGTGCATGAAGAGGAAGGAATCACATGCTAAGCAGACAGTTAGGGGATGGGGAAATTCCCTGTATGTGTCCGTTTGGGTTTTGGGGTTTTTTTGCTTATCTTTACAAATAGACATTTAAAGCCCATTTCAATGCTGTCCTTTTGCAGCACATTCAAGGCCAATGGCTTCTGATGCCAGAAAAGGGTTTCTATCTTGTAAGATACACAAACACATCAGTAATGCATTTTGAAACACACATAAACATGGACATGCGCTTTCTGCTGCTGCTACTGGAAGATCTCCAAATAATGGGTTGGTAAAAAATCCATTACTAAAACACTGCTGCTAGCAGAAAGCCACGTGTGATCGTTCTGTCCAAAAGAGTGGTATTTCTTATAGACACAATAGGAAGAATTAAATGAGTACATTGACAGCAGAAATCTAATACTACTAAGGGAACTGTTAGTGCTCATTTATTCTTACCTTCTTCTGCCTCATCCTCTTGGGATGATGACATAGGCCCTCCTCCACTTGTCGGGCTGACCAGTTCTTCTTCTCTTGCAGATTCTCTTTGTAGACTGACAACTTCATAAATTGCATCCCCAGCACTTGTGTGACTTTTTCCTTCAGACTAAAACAAAATGTGGGTATATGTTAGGTCTCCGCTGTTGATAAATACCGTTGTGATAGTATGGCAAAACCAAACCCAAGCACATACAAACAAATCTCATAATCAAGGCTAAACAACATTTTAGGCAAGACCCCCTTAGATTTCTTTGCAATGGCACATGCAGGCTGGCAGTAATCAACAGCTCCATTTTTTTTATAGGTAGAAACTATAAATAAAAGTGCATTATTGCCAAAGTTGCCTCAACAACCATTTTAAGTATTGTTCAGAACAATGATTAAAAAATCTTTCCAATTTAAATAGCTATAACGAGATGAGATCAAAGACAAACCACAGCAGCAAAGAAGAGAGAATGAACAGGAAAAATACTGGAGTAACTGACACCATAGAAAGAGGAATCAAATGGGGGGAGAGGGAATGTAACAGTAAGAGTTTTTAGTAGGTGAAGACAAGACTAAAGAGGAAACAAAAAACCTCATGCTTTTGGAAAGCCATAAATTATTAAAAACTCCTTGTATTGTTTTACTCATTAGAAAAAACAGAAAAAGTCATCTTTCCAGTGAGTATAATACATTCCTTTCATGGGGAAATGTATATGTCTGCCTGTGCCCACGTGTACAAATCATGAATATCTGTCAATCTAAGTTAAATTAACTTGGATATTTGAGTGTGGTATCTGTAACTATATATATTTGAGGTCTGAATATTTTCAGCAGACATAATCTTGCTCTGTAAAAGCAGTTTTTCTTCTGTCTCTTTAGAAATTTGGTAACTTTCAAGGCAAACTACCTCGAAAGTTGGGGATCGGGGGAAGCTGTTTGGTTTCCTTTTACTTCAAGTTTGAAAAGTTCAGAGTTTAAGTCCTTCACGTTCAGTGGACATTCACATGAAAAAAAGTTACCTGTACTTTAAGCACTGGATACAAGGTTGCAAGATTTAAAATAAAAGGACTGTTAATTTCTCCTCCAGGTTACAGTTCTGAACACAGTTATTATTCAGTGACATGCAGTGATTAATATATTTGCAGAGAATTGTATGAAACTGCAAACTAATGATCGTATTAAATGAACCAGTCCAAAATGTTGTGCTATTTTGTTCTATGTGCATCTTGCATAATCAGTTAAAATAAGGTAATTTCTTGACCATATTAAAAATATCAAATTAACCATGAAAGAGAAAAGAACACAATTTCAGTATTTCAGCTAGAGAAAACTCAATTTGTTTAAAAACCATCAAAATTATTATAAAGCTGGAAGACACCACAACACCTTTGCTGGAGATGCACATCAAAGCTGACCAGCACTTACAGTTTCAACAAGCTGGTGAAATTATGCAGATGAGTAGCTTAAATAGGGACTGTTTCGACTGACAACATAAAGGTTTTTATACTGAGAAAACCTTTTTACTGTATTTTAGATTAATCATTCAGATCTGCTTACTTTAAAGCTGATATTCCCTGGAAGCAGTGGCAGCAATTATAAGCCAGTTTTGCTGACTGAACTTTTCATGAAGTCAGCTTAATGAAGTTTGGGGGGCAGACATAAAAACCCTGCATTTTATAACATTTAGCAGGATGATACTAGAGCCATTATCCCTATTTTATTCTCACAAAATACCATTATCAAGTAATTACAAAGTATTTGGTTAAATCAATCAAGTATTGATGCCCTTAACAGTATTAACCATCGCTATCTATAGCTTTTACTTTTGAGGGAGTAAGGCAGGAGGTACTATGGATTTTGGTGTATATTGCTCACATTACAAGTCTTCACCTTCTTGGACATGTTCTGGTTAACTGCAAGATCCATCTCTATAAAATGCAAGTAATTTGGTTATTTGTTTTTTCTGAAGCACGCATTTGGTAAAGGAATCCACCTTTACAAGGATCATGTTCTAATTACGAAAATGTGCATGAATAACACAGTGAGAAGGAAAAGAAAGAAGAACAAATGAAAGAAAAAACAATCCTACATCACACAGCAACCTGCATTTGTGTCATTCCTCACATCTGACTGCACCTCACCAATCTTGGTTCAGACTATTAAATCTGTCTGAATCCTTCCTCAGAAGGGTTGTAATTTTTTTTTTTCTGCCAATAAAGACAGGTCCCATTTACCCCTTACAGGAAAATGCCATTCCATGGCTTGATTCACTTTGGAACACCAGTAATGGATGCTTCCTTGCTGGAATGGGCACCTTGCTGAGGCAGCTCAAGTCTAAAGGTTCCTCCCAAGGACTCTGCAGAGAACTGGACAGCCCGATGCATGAATTTCTCATCCACAGTCAAATACGCTACATTTGCACAATGACCAATAGTATTATTGTCATGATTTTATATCAGCAGGATATTATACCACAGGATTCATTGTCCCACACAGAGAAGCTACCTATGTTTGGAGCTGAGGCTTTTGATATTAATGTAATCTACTGTTACATTCCCTGGAATCTACTTAAGATCAACTGCTATCCCCAAAAGTCCATAAATAGATGATCCAATTCCATCTACAAAGTTATTTTCCAAGGAGTAAGTAGTGCCCTGAGGTACAGCATCCTTCAGAGGTGTTTGCAGGAACAGCTATTACAATACAAAGTGGTTAAATAAAGACTCGCTAGAGGTCAGCCAGAGAGATCCTGTCATGCACAATCAGGACCTAATTTTGTAGAAAGATTTAAAAGATTAAAAGTGTTCCTCTCCTAAGAATTCCGCAGAACAGCTCCTCAGAATTTTACAGCAGGAAGAAATGAATGTGTTTCTGCAGGGAGGGGAGGCACACGTATGTTGTCACATTTTAAGGGGTGAGAAAGAAAAAAAGAAAGTATCCATACTACTCAATTAAAAATGTTACAGTTGTAAAGTGATTTAAAAGGAAAGCTTATCTGATTATAGATAAGTATCAAGTGGCTGAGAATGTAAGATTTTCAAATGTGTTTTCTTTAAATTTAAAATGTAGATATTGTCAACATTTGCATATAACCCAAACAGATCGGGTTTCTCAGATTTTCTTGAATTCTAAGTTGCTACACTAATCTCCAAAAGAAATAGAGACAGCATTTCATGAGATTTATTTATGCACTAAGTGTTAAACACAGCTGCACTAGTACCATGTAATATCAACAGAGCTTGTTTCTTTAGACCTATTACTGTGCCCTATTCTATTCCCTATCCTTCCTATTGCAGGAAGATGACAACTCAAATATTCACATTAAGCTCAGTAAAATTAACTGCTCTTTGGTTTCATTACTCAAGGCTGATGGACCATTATTCCAAAGCAAGTGGTACAGATAACCTTTGCTGTTCACTTTTTGAAACAATACCACAACCTAAGTCTCTGGAGAAAGCAGGTCAGCAATTGCTGGAGAAGGATGCAATTATGCATCATACTACAATGATAAAAGGCAGACATAAATACTTTACGTACCTCACCCAATGCCAAAACCAGAAGATACTTTAGCATTCTACTCAACAGATAACTATTCAACAAACATTACTAGATGAGGTGAATATATCATCTCTTAGAGCTTGAGAAAGAAGTAAATGTACTCTAATCACACAAGCACAGGACTGGGAAATCTAACATAGAGGGAATACACAGCTATGCATTAAGATTCATCTTAACCACTTCCCCCCCTCTGTAGAATCCAGCAGTGTTTTTACAACTTGACTTAAAAGCCAAACTCAAAGGGACTGACAAACTGAAATACTTCAGAGAAAAGTTTGCTAAAAACGGTGGTTTCTTTTCTGCTATTTGAACATTTTGTAAGGCTACAGTCACCATCATGAAATCACACCAAGAATGCTAATTTAATAAACTATTGCAACAATAAGGCCCATACCTCACCTTTCACAAAGCCCTGAGG